>PVJC01050579.1:0-11768 GCA_004026665.1 Murina feae | reverse complement strand
TTTTCATCAGTGGCTATGTTGATAAAGATCTCTAACTGTAATAGCCCAATGTGGTACTAAATTCTGTGCCAAGAGGTCACAGAATAATCTCACTCTTCCTGATGAATTTCCACTGAGTATGGTACTTGTTTAGTTCCCAGGAAGAAGACAAAACAAAACAAAAAAGGCACCTGGAGCTTCTGTCTTGTTTGCTATGAATAATAATCATTTTTAGGAACTGCAGTAGGGAGTTGCCGCACAGAGGGTGGGGTGTACTGTGACTCATGGGAAAGGCAAACTCTGCAGTGACCCCGGAGGGTAAGCAGCACCTTTTCTTAGAACGAGGTGAAAGTTAGGTCAGCTTTCCAGTAGTCTGCTCATTTCCAAACTAGAAATCTGTCTTCTTGGCCACAGCCTAGCAGCTTTGCGCAGGGAATAGGGTTCCAGTAATGGCAGCTGGACAGAACCCTAAAGGTACATTTGTCCATGTATTTAACAGAATCCTGTGCTTATTTGTACAATACCACGTGACAGGGTACCTGTGAATGACTGAGTGGAAATCTAGTCTGGGTTTGGGGCATGCAATCCCTAGTTTCAGGAGATCTTTTAAATCAAGACAGTTTGTAAAAGTATGTGCTATCCTATACCCACTAATGAAAAAGAAGTATGTGTCTCTCCATTTTATCTTATTTATTTTTATATTTTTATTGGTTTTAGCGAAGAAGGGAGAAGAAGAGAGAAATAGAAAGTTGGAGTCAGTGGGGAGTCACTATTTTGGTGCCACTTACCAAGGAGATCACGTGGCCTGGGCCAGCCTGCATGGACCTGCTCAATGTGGAATCCACCAATATAGTCATGGCTCTTTCTGCCAGTTGCCATTTTCATAGTGCTTTACAATTGATCTCATGTTTTCCTACACATACAGGTACATCCTCACAACAGTCCTGTGTGTACTGATTAATATTGTCCAAGTTTTACTGATCAGGAATGTGAGACTGATTAAGATTAGGTGACTTGCCCAGGACTTCAACTTGAGTTTTCTATTAGCACAATTTCATATTCCTCCTTTTATGAGCCTGGAAAGATTCCCAAGACAGGACCTCACTTTTGTTTATATTCATATCCTTAAGATTCACTGTGGATCCTGATATGTTTTTACGTTTGTAATAAATGCTAAATTTATATGTTGAGTAAATGTAAATGTCTGAATGAATACTATAAGTGAAGCAATAAATGACATCTTTAGTTTTAAGAATATCTTTAGTAATGAGAAATCCTAACTGAACTCCTCTAAACATTAATCAGTCTCTTATCAAGACAACACAGGAAAGAACTTATTTAGAATATGTTTACTCAACTTCATTAAACAAATGAACAAGCAAACAAAGAAACACTCTTTTACTTGAATATCACTCTCCGATCTCAACCCCCTAAAAGTGCATGTCTGCTTTTTTGTATGTGTAGATGGTTCCTTTTACTTGATATTGTTACAAAAAAAGCTGCTCGGGTTTTATATTTATTTTTTACATAACTAAATCCTTTTTGAAATTGATAAATCCTGCTTTAAACTTTACCCACGTGGATTCTAGGATAGTTTTTATTTTTTAAAACAATTAAATACGATTTCATCATGTTAAAAAATGCAGTGATAAATATGAGGGGATAAATACCTTTTTCTTCCTTCTAAATTATTTTCAAAAGACAATTATTTCTTTGACACTTTCACTTTCCCAGACAGTGGCTATCATTTTATTCTTTGTATTATGTGGTTATCTGAATATGTATCTTAATTTCCTCAGGGATGTAGTAGAAAATGCATCATCATGGTTTGGCAGGTCAGACAGGTTTAGGTTCAAATCATGGCTCTGCCACTTGTTAGTGCTTTACAGTTAAACATAACCTTACATTTGTATATGGTTACTTAACCTCACGGAATTTCCAATTCATCATGTGTAAACGGGGATCATAGAATCTTCTGTGTGGTTCTGCTAAAAAATGTTATCTCTGTCCTCTTTGCTCTTTGTCAACCCACCAGATGATAATACAATCACATCTTTGTCCTTGTATTTTGCCGTAGAGTATGACAAATAGTAGACCTTAAGTCAATGTTTATTGGCAGGTTAAGTAAATTTTAAGTTCTTTCAAAGGAGAATTATAGGCTCAAAGATATCAGATATTTCTATTACTTTTCATACCAGTTGCCATATATAATCCAGAAAGACTTCTAATTTGCAGTCATTAACTATGCGTGAGTCTACTTTTTCTCTGTGACTTCCCCAGGACTTAACTTTATGACTTGTAGTTGTCTTTGCTAAATTAATATGTAAGCAATACTATTTCATTATAGCTTTAATTTACATTCTTTAATTACTAAAATTAATTCCCAAGAAATGGTTTAGGTTTGTTTCGCCTTGTGTGAATTGTCAAGTGGCAGTATTTAAAAATGGTCTGGGCTGCGGAAACTTGTTAGGAAAGGACTAAGCATGCTTAGAGTTTTGAGTTGCCTAAACTTTATGTATTAATTTATTTGTTTGGTCAGTGTTTATTGGGCATTGATTATGTGTGCCAGCTACTATTCCAGGGGCCATACATACTACAAAGAAAAAAATGAATTAAGTCAGTGATCTCCAGTTCAACCTCCTCATTTAACATGGGTGGTAGCTGAGACCTGGAAGAGTGAGGTTAATTATCTAGTGTCATACAGCTTGTTTTGTAGCACAACCAACCATTTATCTGAACAGTAACTGATTTAAAATGTTTAATATTAGTAGTCTTTTAAACCATGGGAAACATCCTGGAAAGTTCTGAGCAGTGATGTCTAGACATCTCCAACCCATATCTATATTGAGAAAGCAGAGTCATGATTTAGAAAATATGACTACCTTTTTTTTAAAAACATTTTTTTTTTTTTTTATTTCAGAGAAGAAGGGAGAGAGAGAGAGAGAGCTAGAAACATCAATCATGATGAGAGAGAATCATTGATCGGCTGTCTCCTGCAATGCCCCCAACTGGGGATCAAGCCTGCAACCCAGGCATGTTCCCTTGACCAAAATCGAACCTGGGACCATTCAGTTTGTAGGCCAACGCTCTATCCACTGAGCCAAACTGGCCAGGGCAATTATCTAGTTTTTGGTCTCATGGAGAACTCCTTTCTAGACCTCTTTGCCTCTTACATTTATTCATTCTAAAATGAATAAACTTATTTTTAAAATAGGACTGGAAAACAAAACAATTCTGATCCAACTGTGAACATTCTTGGACACATTTTTGGTAAATGGGAAGAACAGAAGACACATTTCTCTTATCAAATAAAATAGTCAATTTAGATTTAATAAGGTAGTTATTCTCAGGTAATAAAAATTCAACTAACTTGCCATAACTATCTAGTTTAAAGTCAATTAGGAGCCTCATATTCCTTACTTGCTGGATAAAATTTAATAGAACTTCAGTTAAGCATTTATTGCTTATTTAATTCAAAATTAAGTTAATCACCACAGTTGGTAACAACCACTGAGTATTTAATTAACAGTCAGCAAACTATCTATCTTATTAAGCCTAAATACCATGCAGACAAGTCTTGTTTATTGCCATCAGTTTGCAGGCACCACCCCAAAGGGCCTTAGGTTTTCTCTTGGCCCATGTGGTACTTCTGATTTGTTGTCTTCATTTTCTTCTGATTGACACTCCACTTGGGTGAAGGAGTTGAAGAGGCAGGAGTTCATAGTGTTATGGGAGCTTCTGGCTTTGGGCATAGCTGAGAAATTTCTGTTCCATTGCATTGCATTCCATTCTTCAAGAATTATTGAGCACATTTTTTTTTTTTTTTTGTGTGTAAGACATTCTTTTAAACACTTAAGAATACATAGAGGAGGTCATGCTGACATATTTATCATTATTCTCTCATCTTAAGATATGAAAGGATTGAATTAATTCATTCATTTAATATAGTTATTGGCCTAAAGTTTGTAAGGTATTTTGCTGAGTGCCAGGGATACCATCATGGTTTGGACAAAGATCCTTGCTCTTATGGAAGACAAATCTGAGAGGTACGGACAGTAGTAGCAGCATTGGAGAAGGTGCAGCTGTGGGAGCACTAAAGTTCCTTAAATGCTGTGATTCTTAAGATAGTGTTTTCCAAAATGTTGGAAATGTCCTATGGCAAAAAGATCCTATAGCCAAGTGAGTTTGGAAAAGTACAAGTTAAACAAAATTAAATGGGCTTTTTAAAAAAATCTTTGTTGTTAAGATGATTACAGATGTCCCTCTTTTTTCCCCCTCATTGTCCCCCTCTACCCCAGAGCGGTTTCCGCCCCACCCCAGACCTTTGTCACCTTACTGTCTGTGTCCATTAGTAATGCAAAAATGCATATAGGCACTTTGTTTAATCTCTTCCTGCCCCCTCTTACCTCTGAGAATAGTCAGTCTGTTTCATTTCTATGCCTCTGATTGTATTTTATACAACAGTTTATTCTGTTCATTAGATTTTTTATTCATTTATTTTGATTTTTAGATTCAATTGTTGATAGTATGTATTTGTTGCCATTTTGTTGTTCATGTTTTTGATCTTTTTTCTTTTCCTTCTTAAAGAATACCCGTCAACATTTTATATAATACTGATTTGGTGGTGATGAACTCCTTTAGCTTTTTCTTGTCTGTGAAGCTCTTTATCTGACCTTCAATTTTAAATGATGGCTTTGCTGGGTAGAGTAATCTTGGTTGTAGGTCCTTGCTATTCATCACTTTGAATATTTCTTGCCGCTCTCTTCTGGCCTGCATTGTTTTTTGTTGAGAAATCAGCTGACAATCATATGGGTACTCCCTTGTAGGTAACTAACTGTTTTTCTCTTGCTGTTTTTTAAGATTCTCTCTTTGTCTTTTGCCCTTGGCATTTTAATTATGATGTGTTTTGGTGTGGTCCCCATTGGGTTCCTCTTGTTTGGGACACTCTGTGCTTCCTGGACTTATAAGTCTATTTCTTTCACTAGGTAAGGGAAGTTTTCTGTCATTATTTCTTCAAATAGGTTTTCAATACCTTGCTCTCTCTCTCTCTCTCTCTCTCTCTCTCTCTCTCTCTCTCTCTCTCTCTCTTTCTCTTCTTCTGGTACCCCCCCCCCCCCCCACACATAAGTAAATAAATGTTGGTACGCTTTAAGTTGCCCCAGAGGCTCCTTACACTATCTTCATAGTTTTGAATTCTCTGTTCTTTTTGTTTCTCTGGTGGGGTGTTTTTTTTGCTTCCTCATATTTCAAATTGTTGATTTGATTCTCAGAATTGTCTACTCTATCATTGAATCCCTGTATATTATTCTTTATTTCAGTCAGTGTATGCTTAATTTCTGACTGGTTCTTTTTCATTTTTTTTGAGGTTTCTAAAAGATTCTTGAGTAACCTTATAACCATGGTTTTCACTCTATATGCACTAGTTTGCTTTCTTCCATTTTTAAACTTTGTGACATGTTTCTTTGTTTCCACATTTTGGCTGCTCTTCTATGTTTGTTTCTATGTATTCGGTAGAGCTACTATGTCTCCTTGAGTTGATAGAGTGAAGGTCAGTAGAGTGTAGTAGGTGTTCTATAGGTCCCAATGGCTCAGCCTCCCCAGTCACCTGAGCTGAGAGCTCTAGGTGCACTCTTTTGTGGGCTGTGAGCAGAGTCTTGTTGTAATTGAGTTGATTGCTGTTGGCTTCACTGGAAGGAATTGCCCTCCAGGCCAATTGGCTGTGAGGACCAGCTGTGACTACTGTGGAGTGCTGCTGTGCAGGAGATACCCCTATGGAGTAGGACTTGCTTCAGTGGGGCTTTGATGCTCACTGAGTCTGCCCTTTGAGTGTCACTTATGGATGTGTGGAGTTATAATCTGGTAGTGTCTGACATTGACCACTGGATACACTGGCTCTTGGGTCTCCAGGGAGGTGAAAAGTCAGCCACTGCCTGGGGCTACCCAGCAGGAGCTACAGAGAGATCTACAGATTCCTCCTCTTTGTGTCAGGTTTGGAAATACCCAGATGAGGCCCATCTGTGAAACAAGGCAGGCTGGTGCAGGTGCCAGAAATTGGGCCTTTTGTTGATAGGTTTGGGGCTTCCTGACCCAGCTGGAGCTTGTTTGCAAAAGCTGCGGCACACAGCTTGGGTGGGGTTATAAATTGGATAGGCAGGGTCTTAGGGAATAACCAGGGTGAAGCAAACAGAAATGGCTGCCAGTCAGCCCTGAGACCAGGAGGTCCACCATAGGAACAATGATCCCTGCAAGCACCTCCATCTGGGAGAAAGCTGCACCTGGATTCTTGCCCTGATGCCAGACAATCCAGTTCTTCCCTGTATGTATCTGTGTCCCCCAAAGCTTCGCTCTGGTGCTGGAGCTCAGAGGAAGCAGGGTATTGTAAGCTCAGTTCATGGTGCTGGCCTTTTAAGAGGAACAGCTGGGTCTCCAGCAGCTTCTGTGTTCCCGAGCCCCTATTTACACTGGTTTTTACAGCCCATAGTTCTTACTGCCTGTAGGGACTTCTTTTCCCAGCTCTGGGACTCTGGGCTGGGACCCCTTGCTCCTCCAGGTAGCCTCTGCAGAGACAATCTCCCTCCTGATTAAAAAAGCGGCACACATGGTGCTGGACCAGCCAGTTCTGTGCCTCGGCACCTCCTACCAGTCTCAGTGTGCTTTCTTTTCTACTTCTCTTGTTGTAAGACTTCCATTCAGCCAGCTTTCCAGTGGTTCTGGATGATGGTTGTTCTTGATTTTAGTTGTAATTTTGATGTGGTTGTGGGAGTTGGTGAGTACAGGTGTTTACCTATGCTGCCATCTTCAAATCTTAAATGGGTATTTTTAATATTGGATTTTTCTGAGCCTTCAGTAAACAAATACACATTGTGACCTTATAAGAGGTTTATTTCCCAAAGTCATTTGATCATAGACTCCCCCCCCACCCCTTCTCTCCCTTCTCCCCCAGGACATTTATTGGGCTTAGTGTTCCCATGTACTTTTGGAGAAGCTTCTGTGAACTATGGGTCCTGTCTACCAGCATCTCAGCCTTGGAGGGGTACTCAGGCATGCACCTTAGTGACTGTTTGAGGGTTGGAAGTTCTAACTGGTATGAAAGGTATGTGCATAAAAAGAGTGATTTCAGACATAGAAACTTCTGCATGGGGTTGAGTGTGTGGAATCAATACCAGCTTTCCTCATGGAAGAGAGCTGGGCTTGTGTGTGAGAGAGTTTGAATGAGAGAGGCCTGGAGGATTGCCAAAGAGTTACTGGGGATAAAACAACCGTGAAATTCTGACATGACTGATTGGGTTGGGATACCCTAACACATGGATACAACTTAGACCAATTTTCATTTTAGCCTAAATCTGGACAGATAAGAGGCGGCAGGCTTTTTGGTACAGAACTCTGCTTTAGGTCTTATTCCAACTGAGTGACTGCCTATCCACTCACTTCTGTAAGGCATCCTGACTCGTCTGTCTGGGATAGGGCTTCTGCCTTGTGAATCACAATCTCTTTTCAGAGTGGGTCTTGGCTTCTTGGTGAATGGATTGATTCTAGCAGGTCTAGTTTCCATTTACTCCTTAACACACCATTTTCTCCACCTTTCCTTCTTCCCTGCCTTCACATTTTCTGATAAATCATTCTCATCCACCTGTATCAACCTTTTCATGTAAGGCAGACTATCCTTTTATAGTCTTCCTGAAAAGTCATTTACTTTACTTACAATAGTGTTCCTAGTTTTCTCCTCTTTAACAGTAATCAGCAGATGGAACATACTAGGTGAAATGGGGGATAATCTATATATCTGGTACCATAGGAATTGTAAACCCAGCCTGTGTTTTTTCAGTATCCACCTTGTTATCCATCTCTGTGCAGAAAAGAACACAGGCAAGTAATGGGGAGATCTCGGTTCTCTTTCTGGACACAAGTTTTTCCTCTGTCTGAGCTGGTCTATTTATGAAATGTTAGCTATAGGCTATGTACTCTTAGGGACCTTTCAACTAAAAATGTTGAGTGTTAACATTTGCTAAGTCAACATAAGCTGGATTCAATCAGGATTGTTTGATCAGCCACATATCTTTGAGCCTGGCAATATGAGGAAGTGTGCAATAAGCAAAACATCATGTCCATGCGTAGTGGACATTTGATGAAAACTGGTACCCAGCCTCCTTTTGGACTCATTTTCTTTATATTGTATGTTACTTTTGGTCATATCTCCATCTCCTCTGACACTCAAGCTTATCTCTTTGCTTACACTCTTCCTATTGTAAATTTTTCTTTCCTATTCCCCAGCTGATAGCTCCCTCTCCCCATCTCTTGAGGATTCCTTTTTCCCTTCTGGCCCTGCTTATGAAGGGTGTGTACTCCGGAGCCTTCTGAAGATAAATGGCTAGAATGTTAGTGCAGAACAGAGAGTGTCCATGCTAGTTAGTTGCACATCTTTTCAGGAGACTGTATGTTCTTCAGAACTGTTTCTTTGTTGAATAAATATTGTTCAATGAATGAGGCCAAGTCTTGCCCTTAAGGACCCCATATTGGAGGTGGAAGCTTTTTGACTTCTCTTTGAAATGATGGGAACTTCAGTCAGTGAGGAACATGATACATCAGAGAGAAGGATTTTGCTAGGTTCTCTGCGTGGATTCTAGAGCACCTGGGAACATTAGTCACCGGAAAACTTAAGCTTATTTTGAAGACCTTGAAAAGACAGCCCATGGGCTTCTTTTCATCATATACTTGGACAGACGATTCAGGGATGAAGATATCAGCAGGCATCATGGCTACAGGGCAGACCAGAGGGCATAATACGGGCTGGTGGTACAACTCTTCAAGAGTGATGTGGCAGAGATCACAGGACACAGCCCAGCCCAGAGATACTGTCCACATGCGGAGGGGCCATTGGTATTGAGGTTTGGTTCCACTCTAGTTAAGATTTTCAAAAGTTAGGAATTTACCTTGAGAGTCCTTTTGTTTCTTTTTCTTTGTATTAATAATGCCTTTCAGCCTTTGTGATTAATCCTTTGGATTTCCCCAGTTACATATGCCTGCCTGAAAAATCCAGAAACATTTTGAAAGCTTTGATCTAAACATACAGTTCTTAAGAAACTGGGCTCTGGAGTTAGATTGCATCCTGGCTCTATCATTTAATACCTCAGCTTGTTACTCAATCTCTTTAGGCCCCTATTGCCTTTTCCATAAAATGGGAATAAGAAAATTACCTATCTCCTTGTTATGAGGATTAGATGAGTTAATACATAGCAAGCCCTTAGAACCAAGCCTGACACATGATAAGCCCTATTAAATATTAGCTGCTGTTAATATGTGCTATCCTCCTAGAGTCAGAACATTGTGAAAAAATCCTGGAGATGAGTGTGTTCTTTTGGCCATCTCTTTGAAGAAACTTTTAATTTTGGAATAATTTTAGATTTATAGAAAAGTTGGTAAAGATTGTACAGAGAATTTTCATACACCCCTCACCCAGTTTCCCTCATTCTTGACATCTTATATTACCGTGGTTCATTTGTGAAAACTAAGAAACTGACATTGGTACATTGCTGTCATCTAAACTCTAGACTCTATTTGGGTTTCATCAATTTTTCCATTAACGTCCTCTTTCTTTTCCAGGATCCAGTCCAGGGTTCCACATTGGTTCATCTGACTGATTGCTTCTAGTCAGCCTTAAAACTTGGCAGCCTCTTCCCCTCCACCCTATATCTCTACTCCAAAAGCTGGCTTGTTTCTCCTCCATTGTGTCTCTCTAGTATTCTCCATTTTACTAGCACTTACCACATTGTATTCTACAGTCTGTCTCCAAGAAGAATTCAGGGGCCATATATGCCATATTCTCATTGTAACCTCATCTCCCAGCACAGCACCTGGTATGGAATAGGTGCTCTATAAATATTTGTTGAATAAGAATATAATTTAGTTATTATATTTCCATGACTTTAAAACTCTCATTTTTGTAATAACTGGGGAGGGATTCTTTAAAGAGATGAGAGTGAGGCTGACTGGGTCTGTGTCTTGTGCAATTTCGAGGTGCATGCGGGTGGGCAGGTACTTGACTTTGGGTCCCACGGCATGCCCCAGACTCTGACAGGAGGGAGATTTTCATATGCATTTCACTAATTTTCTTTCATCTCTGACATTTCTATTATAGAGAAAGGGCAAATAGCAATATTAAAATATTTCCTCTAATTAATTCCCTTTTTAAAAAATATATATTTCTTTATTGATTTCAGAGAGGAAAGGAGACAGAGAGAAAGCTAGAAACATCAATGATAAGAGAGAATCATTGATGGGCCTCCTCCTGAATGCCCCTAGTGAGGATCAAGCCCACAACCTGGGCATGTTCCCTTGACTGGGATTGAACCTAGGACCCTTCAGTCTGTAGGCTGATGCTCTATCCACTGAGCTAAACCAGCTAGGGCATTTAATTCCCTTTTAATGTGTACAAATTTCATGCACCAGGACACTAGTCTATACTAATAAAAGAGTAATATGCTAATTAGACCAGACATCTTCTGGACATTCATCCAGAAGTCCTTCTGGACAAAGCAACAGTAATGAGGGCTGTGGCAGTGGTGGTTAGGGGTGACCAGGCCAGCAGGGGTAGATAGTTAGGGGCAACCAGTTCGGCAGTGGAGGATAGGAGCGATCAGGCAGGCAGGGGAGGGCAGTTAAGGGTGACCAGGTTGGCAGGGGAGTAGTTAGGGGTGATTTGGCCGGCAGACAGAGGCAGTTAGGGACTATCAGGCAGGCAGGCAGAGGTGATTAGGGGCGATCGGGCAAGCAGACAGGGGTGGTTATGGGTGATCAGGCAGGCAGGGGAGCAGTTAGGGCATCAGGCAGGCAGGCAGAGTGGTTAGGGGTAATCAGGCAGGCAGGCAGGTGAACAGTTAGGAGCCAGTGGTCCCAGATCAGGCCTAAACTGGCAGTCGGACATCCCTTGAGGGGCCCCAGATTAGAGAGGGTGCAGATCAGGCTGAGAGACACCCGCCCCATGCACAAATTTTGTGCATCGGGACTCTAATATATATATATATATGGCTAAGTGATTGACTGTACACCTCTCCCACCATTGGACCAACCTACTGGCCAGTACGTATGACTTGCACTGGCAATTTAAAAATAAACAATGACTCGTGCATTGATGATTGCATTGATTCCATGGATAATGCCAACAAGGAAAATTTTCCCATCGAATTTCTTAATATTATTACTCCTTTGGGAATGCCATGTCATAAATTAAAATTGAAAGTAGGTGCAATCATCATACTACTGAAAATAGTAAATGGAGTCTTTTTAATGGTACTAGATTTATTATCACAAGATTATGATAATACTAGGGGCCCGGTGCACAAAAATTTGTGCACTCAGGTGGGGGGGGGGGTGTCCCTCAGGCCAACCTGCCCTCTTGCAGTCTGGGAACCCTTGGGAGATGTCCACCTGCTGGCTTAGGCCCACTCCCCGTGCGATCAGGCCTAAGCTGGCAGTCAGACCCCTCTGGCAGCCCGGGAGCCCTTGAGGGATGTCCACTTGCCAGCGGGGAGCAGGCTTAAGCTGCAGTCGGACATCCTTAGCACTGCTGAGGAGGTAGGAGAGGCTCCCACCACTACTGCTGTACTGGCAGCCATCAGCCTGGCTTGTGACTGAGCAGAGCTCCCCCTGTGGGAGTGCACTGACCACCAGGGAAGCTCCTGCATTGAGCGGCTGCCCCTGGTGGTCAGTGTGTGTCATAGTGACCAGTTATTCCCAGTTGTTCTGCTGTTATAGTCAATTTGCATATTATTCTTTTATTGTATAGGATAGAG
>PVJC01050578.1:0-11758 GCA_004026665.1 Murina feae | reverse complement strand
GGCTGCTCCCTTTTGTTAAAGGATTGGCACAGAGGGCCCTGCAGGGGGAGTGGCAGGTACAAGCAGAGAGAATGGAAGGTGAGAAGAGCCCTCAGTCACTGCCTGGAAACACTCCTGAGTCCTTGCTTCCTGCGAGAGCCAAACAGATGACTATGATCACTGAACTGTTTTAACTGTATTATCTAGTTTTAACTTCAGGATCGGTAGTTCAAGCCCTCCCTGACATCGCTGTTTTGCACTTGGGAAAACAGAGACCTGGAGAAGTTAGGGGACTTGTCCACTTCTCCCCACCAGAACACTGACCTTGGCTCCTCACTCTGGCTGGAGCGTGTGCTGAACTCCATCGTGGGACAGCCTGGGAACAGAGGCTGCTGCTAATCTAGCAGTTTATCAAGGAGTGGCACTTGACGAGAGAGCTGGCCTGGACTCTGCGACAGCCTAGCAAGTAGTAACACCCAGGCGGTACTCACATCTTGAGAAAGACACCGCAATCCAGTGTTGGAAACTAGAAACATCTTCCCAGAGAAAAATGTCTCAGAGCTAACTTTCAGGCAAAGGGGAAAAAATATAGAGAGAAGAAGATGAAGATCATGAAATGATAACTAAAATGATGGCATATGAAAAATACATGCCAGGTGATCTGCAGCTGGAGGCAGAGATTCAAGTTAGAGAAGGTGAGAGCAGTGATGCTCAAAGACAGAAGGCAGGAAGATCACCTGGAGGGCGTGTTAGATTATTCATGGCTGAGCCCAATGATGTGCATTCCTAACAAAAGCCCAGGGAAGCTGCTGTGGCTCCTTAGGGAGGACACTTTGCGAACCACTGGGTTGCAGTGAAACAGAACCCGCAGTGTGTTATGGAGTAAAAAGAAGAAAAGGGTGGTGGGAGGAGGCGGGAGGAGAGCAGCCCTTCAGGTGTGTGCTGATCAAGCAGACCTCTGTGGGTCAGGGTGCGGTCAAGGTGAGGCTTACTCTCAGGGAGTAAGTTTCCAGACACTATAGAGGCCTCCTGGGGCCTCAGGAACCTGTGAGTCTATGGCCCATGCCTTGCAAAAACCCTACAAAGCTGACAAGTGTATTAACTCCCGGCCAGACTTAGCGTGTGATTTTTAGAGCCTTTTCTTCTTTAAATGTATCCCCATCTACTCACTAATGCTCACTCTCCCAGAGCAGCAGCACAGACTTCCATCCAATAAGAAGTCATACAAGTCTTTTAAAAAAAATTTTTTTATTGATTTCAGAGAGAAAAGGAGACAGAGAGAGAGAGAGAGAGAGAGAGAGGGAGAGAGAGAAATGTCAATGAAGAGAGCGAATCATTGATAGGCTGCCTCTTGCACACCTCACACTGGTGATCAAGCCCACAACTTGGGCATATTCCCTGACTAGGAATTGAACCATGACCTACTGGTTCATAGAGCTATACTTAACCACTGAGCCACACCGGCTCTTTTTAAGACAGGTCTTAGCTGAGAAATAGGTAACGAGCTCATGTGTATTAAATGTAATCAAAGCAGCAAGTATAAAGGATGCTATTAAATCTGTTCTCACTTGATTAAGAGGAAGGGAAGAAGAGGAAAGCACTGGCCCCACTGGTGGGAAAGGATGCCCAAAGCATAAACCGGCTGAGAAAGTGGACTTCACTTCATTCCAGGCTGGGTGGCCAACAGAAGCCCGGTATGGTGTTGTCTCTGGGAGGAATCAGACCACCTGAACTCTAGATCTTGCAGTTTCTGCCTAGGTAACATGGCCCGAGGGAGGGCTTTAGTCCAATTAGGACCTGAGCTTCTAATCTGGTAAATGAGGAAGCTGCCCAGATTTATCTCTAAAATCTCTTTCAACTCTAACTTCTCTGTTCTTGTGGACACCCTGAAGAGCCTCCGGGGTAAACCCTTACTCAGAGGTCAAAACAGAGTAGGCTGTTTCTGAGGCACATTTTGTACTGAAAAGCTCTACCACAAACCACAGTGCCAGGGAGCGCGAAACAGCAAATTTCCTTTCCTTTGGGCTCCCAAATGAGGATGAATATATCAAAGAGAATCTTGTGCTAAGCATGCTGTACAAATACCGTGTAGGGTTACAATAATCTATTTTCAGTTTAGGACAGATGCTGAAGCTGCCAGAGGCTTGGGCATACAGGTCTGGAACATGAGAAAAAAACAAGGTTTCTCAGTGTTTAAAAATATTTCGAGAGCCCTCAAAAGGGTTCTCAGTGACATCTGCAGCTAGAGTGGCGGCTGTTTCCAGCTAAGAAGCTGGTAAAAGATTTCTCAACCAATATACATCTATTGAGCTCCAACTGCATACCAGGCATAACTTAAATAACTGTTCCTGGTGAACCAGTTTCTGTAATTTAAGGACCATGCAACTGAAATGGGTATTGTTTTTTCAAAATAAAAATGTTGTCTTCTATCTGATTCTAGGAACGATTCCGCAAATATTCCAGCCACCCAGACAACATTCTCAGCCACCTTGAACTAAGAACTCCTTAAAGAGAGAAATGAGGGGTCGGTTCTTTTGTATTCCCAGCTCACTGCATATAGTGCTGACAGAAGCTCTTTTTTGTACTCAATTTCTTTCATCCCCTACATTTAAGTACATGTAAGTTGTCAGCAAGCTCTGTTATTGACCCCTGGAAAATTTCCCTTGATTTGCCTTCAACTCTCAACCACTCAAGTCTAGAGTCTCCTCCTTTAGTCTCTGGATCTCCACTCTTCCAATATATATCTGGCACAAAACTCATTCTCCTCTGTAAGGACATTCAGAGGCTCTCTTTTCATTTTGATGTGCCACAAAAAAAAAAAAAAAAAAAAGAGCTGGGTCCTCCGTGCAGCAATAAAAGCTTCCTCACTCTGCCTCTCCCCTATCAAGGGTGTTGATCCCTGGTCCCAACCCCAGGCCCCAGCTCTCATCAAGCAGGCACAGCTTCTCTGTCTACCCCGTCTGTGTGCCTTTGCTCCTGGTATTCCCGTCCAGGAATCCATCCTTCCTCCCTTCGACTTCCATCTTTTCTCCTGTCCCACCTCACCAGGAAGCCATCTCCTTCTTTTCTAGGTCACAAGGATTTCTCTTTTCTACAACCACTGTTTCCATTCTCCAAGGGTCTTTGCAATGTTTTGTTCAATTGCCCTCCATTTCTCCATGGATTCTCACTCCATTTCTCCATCTGAAAGTCATCTTCCTGAGGGCACAAATCATGCTGTTTATTTCTCTGTTTTTTAATGTTTTTTATTGGTTGTAAAGAGAAAGGGAGAGGGAGGGAGAGCGAGAGAGAGAAACATCGATATAAGAGAGTTATATAGATTGGCTGCCTCCTGCATGCCCCCCGACGGGGGATTGAGTCCGCAATCTGGGTATGTGCTCTGACTGGGAATGGAACCAGCAACCCATAGGTGCACTGGGCAACGCCTCACCCACTGAGCCCCACGGGCCAGGGCATGCTGTTTATTTCTTGCTAACTCGTTTAATACAAACAAAAGCTGGCCCCATGGGCTCTCTACAAATATTTGCAGGCTGAGTAACTAAAGATAAAATATTATCAGCAGGCCTATGTATACAAAGTTATTCTGAGAGAAAAAGATTTAAAAAAGGACACATATATGTATATAGTTCCTAGTTTCTCTGAAATTTGTGGAAGAAATCTGTTCTCTATATATACCTAAAAGTATATAAGCTTAACTAATCTATAATCAAATGGCAATTGCACTTTAGAACAAGTTCACATACACTGCCTTAAGTCATGTTCAAACCCATCTATTAATTGCAAGGCACTGTCTGTTGCCACAATATCATAGACCCCTGGATTCAAAAGTCCAACAGAAAAAATATGCTTTTGATGTTGTTATCACTCCCAGTAAGAGCCATGGTGGGAGGAAGAATGGCCTCATTCTCTCCAGCTGCTTATACAAGGGCTATTTACCATTTTGATAGGCCTTTCACCAGTGCCAAGTGCTTCACAATATCACTTTTATTAGTCACTTGCCACGAGTACCATGTGACGTGCAGGAATATTACTGTCCTGTTGAACAGCGCAGATGCCCTCATGAGACACAGAGAAATTATGTGAAGGACTTGCCCCCATCCCAAGACAAAGAGTGTGAGGCAGAGCTTACACTCAAAGCTCTGGTGTTCTGCTTAACCCCTGGGAAAATCTACAAAAGTCTTCCCTCAGTAAAACTGAGACACACTTGTCACCAGCTCATCACTTTAGGATAACTCTCTGACGACACTGGAAACCAACTCAAGTCAACAAACATTTATCAGGTGTCTAGTAATGCCAGACACTGTGCTAACCAGGGGGCACACAGCAGTGAATCTGACACAGCCACCTGGTCTCCCTCATGGGGCTTAGAGTCTAGAGAGCGGCTTACAGAGGAGGGGTCCAAAGACCATCCTTCAGGGTACAACCAGAAAAGATCAGAATGTGCACATTAATTTTATTTTACCTTTAAAGTGAGCTTAAAATTTATTTTTTAAATATATTTTTATTGATTTCAGAGAGGAAGGGAGAAGTGAGATAGAAGTGATGAGAGAGAATCATTGATCTGCTACCTCCTGCATGCCCACACTGGGAATCAAGCCCAAAACCTTCGCGTGTGCCCTGACCTATGACCTCCTCATAGGTCAACACTCAACCACTAAGCCACACGGCTAGGCAAAAGTGATCTTAAAATTTCTATTTGTGTGTGTCTATAATGTACATAATGCATCAGAATAGCAGTGCATGTGTACAACTGTTAAATTAATGTGCTTATGATAGGGAGCATCTATGCTCAAAATATGTTTATAAATAAGGATGGACAAGCAGAAACATTTGAAAAACCAATGAACTTAAGGGTTATGTGGATTTTCCTGAACATACCATAAAGTTTCACATCTTCAAGTCTTTCTACTTGTTATTTTCACTGCCTTAAATGCATCTCCCCTCTCCTGAACTGTACCCTGAGTCAACTCTTTCAAAGCCCAGCTTAGCTGTCACCTGTTCAAAGAAGACTTCATTATCCCCCGGCCCCAGGCAGTCAATCAGTTCCACCTGGTGCTCCTACTGCACCTTCTACATCCTTCTATCACACAAATTATCACATTGTGTAATTGTCCACATCTCCATTCTTGGCACTAGCTGGCTAGAATCTCTGTCTGTGAGTTCCCTGAGGGAAGGGTTCCTGTGGTCTTCCTATTGTTCTAGCATTGGTGTCTGGCACTAAGAGACATTCACAGTTTAAGTGAGAAATGTGTGCACAATTTTCTCTTTCCAATGGCAATTGACTCAAAGACACAAGTTGCACATGAGCAATCAGAGTGTTTCACTTCCTCCTGTCTGTCCTTGTAGTGGGCCTGAGATGCTTTTGGGGTAGGGAAGGGTGTTCATGCTCAAGGTATTGAAGTATAACCCTTAACATCCCAGTTAAGATCAAGCACTGCTAAATCTGGGAAGAACAAATCAGAAATGCAGAAAAATATTCTGTATTTGGGTAGAACAGTCTTGTGAAAATGCCTGTGGGACTGAGAGGGAAAGGAGAGCAGGGCTGAGTTACAAGCCTTATGTCCTGTCTCAGCTGTATATACACTACCTACTCCAAGGCCTTTTGGTCTCCAGAGGAAGAGATCATGTTGAGTCTTCATAAATACTTTCAGAGTTGGCATGAGGAAGTAGAGAGTAGGGAGGAAACAAGGCTGTCAGTTCTATTCTTGCTCTGGTACCAAGTCAAATTGGTCACGTAAGAGTCATTTAAAAGGGCTGGATTAGATTACCACTAAGGTTCCTCCAGCCTGAGTTCAACAACTTGATTATGTTGATGACGTGGAGACAGTGTTGTTACCATTGTAACTAGCTAGTTATGAGTATTAATAATAGGAAGAAAGCAAAAGAAAGGGCAGACAGTATAAGCATCTGGGCAGCTTCACCAGGAAGATGCAACTTCATACTCCCAGGGAACCACCGGTCCATTCCTTGTAGATCACTGGGGGAAGGGGCCCAACAATGGGAGATAAACGCATGCACAGTGATGTGAGGGTGATGGTAGAGAAGGTGCTTGCCTGTCAGTCTAGCTTGGGAAACAAAGATCATTGGCTAGAGGTGAAGCCAATGCAAGTGCACAAAATCCTGAAGGGTTCTTTGGTTAAATTCCCAGTTATAACTGGCAGACAAAGAAATTCTTTCTTTTGTTCCTCTTGCTTTGCTCCTGCTTCCTTGCACTAGCTTGCTCCTTGGCCTACACTAACTAAAAGCTGCATGGCTTATCACACACAATGTGATCCTAAAAGCTGCCTGGCTTATCACACACAATGGACTGCAGCTGGGAATACAAACTAAACTAGCCAGATGCTGGACTGGATTATGCAAATATGGAGTGGAAACTCTGGGCAGTGGCTTTGATCTCACTCCTGCTGAAGACGAAACAGGACTTTTTCCATGATGGGACAGAGAGAGATGGGACTTTGGAGGGGAACTCCCTTACTACTACCTCTTCAAAAAAGCTTTCCGTTATACCTCATCCTCTTAAGGAGGCCTCAGGAAACTCTTGTTCCCATGGCACACCCAGAAGCCCACTTACACAAGTGATAGATAGGGGCGCAAAGGACACCCCATGAATACCAGTATGTTGATCAGTGTAGTATGATCAACCCTTTAGGAAGACTTTCACTACGGGGTAACGTGGAGCAACTACTTTAGTAATCTGGACCTCACCCGGTCAACAAATAGTAACTGAACACCTAGTGTGTATCAGCATGGTGCCAAGCAACACAGACCATCCTCATGGACTATGCACCTTAGGAAACTTCACTTTTTTTGTCTTCAACATGCAAAGGAGCTTTCATATCTGAAATGTGATGATTCAGTGTGAACTCCAAACTAACTTGGCCCTCAAGATTTCCTCTCCAATTTCATATATTTTTAAAAATTATATTTAAACACTTCAGAATTATAGAAGTTAACTTTAGCTCTAAAATAATTCCTCATCCAAGTTAAGAGATTTGCATTTAAAGACTTCAAATGTATTTCTTTATCTCAGCTGCCCCTATTGGGGCATCAGCACTACAGAGTTGAGTGTGGGATTTGGAATCAAAAATCCTAAATCTGACCTCTGCCTCCATCACTTAGTAAGTGTGTGTCCCTGGCCAAGCTATTTCTTTTGCCACTTGGCAAATTTTTATTACATGTCAACTATGTACCCATCTTGACCTGAACGTTGGGGACATAACAATGAACCAAAAAAGTATGAGAGAACTTTAGGAAAGCACTTTAGCTCTATACTGGGAATCAAAATAATCACTGATTCCTCTTAGTTCACAGGCTAAGGATCACTGAAATGATAAGTCAACAGAATAATACATAGAAAAAAATCTCTTTATAAAAGCTAAGGTGTTGTTTAAATATTAGCTGGTGATCATAATTTGTAACTCAAATACTGATCACAGAACTAAGATAGAAGAAAGGAAGAGTATTATAGAATCAGTGGAACTTCCTTATATATTTAGCTCACCTAGGAAGTGACTGTGATTTTACAGACCAAAGCCTCACAGTTTGACCTCCTCCCATTTTTTCTGAAGGCATCTGGGCCATCAACTAACAGTTGCTGAAACTCTATGAGGCTGTAATTACATATCTTTCTAATAGCATCTGTGAAAGCTAAAAATATTAATGTGCTCATGTGTCATCTTACCTGCGATTACGTAATTAGCTGACTCTAAAGTGGGATTTTAATGTCTGTGCCTAAATATTTAGCAATGTAAACAGCATACTGAAGTGACAGACTGAACTACCAAAAGACCCCAAAAAATGTTAACTGACTCATGATAGAACTTCGTAAGTGTCCTTGTCCATGAAGAGATGTAAAACTGCAAACCACCACATGAAGTCAATTAAACAGGACACTCTCTGCATCTTACTCGCAATGCAAACGCCAAAGCACAGAGAAGACCAATTCCCTAAACCTCAGTTTTCCTATTTTTAAAGGAGGAAAGGGACAAATGAAATTCCATTTCTTGGAAACTAAAAGGAATTTCATTTTCCATACGGGATCAATCAACAAGCATTAATACCTTTTTCCTAGAACAGTGGAAAAACCATGAGAGTTATATAAATAACACACAGCCCTCTGTATAACAACTGGTTACAAGGCCAACGTTTTTTATATATTAAAGCTCAGACAAATGTGAGGGATCATAAGATGATTAAGCTATACCAAGCCAGAATTAGCCCCCAATCCCCCCGTTTTTTTGTGCACTTTGTAACAGGTAACAATTTTTTATAAATATCTCAGAGTTGTGCTTTTAGGAATGAAAAAGTGTAACCACTCTCTGTAATTTTTGTCACTGAATATTTACATACACAATTCCTGGTGCTAATAAGAAACAAAGCTAATTCTGGCTGATTTAAACAAAAGGGCTTTCACTGAAAGGACCTAGAGGTTCTTACAAAATCAAGAAAAGGCTGATTGTGATAAGGAAGCTTAGAAAACACAGTTGTACCTCTGAAGCAGGGAATGCGAGAAGGAATTAAAATTAGGCAAGAAATTCTCCGAGACTTTCAGAACTTCGAGATAATGGTGCCTGCAAGACCTTGAAGTAGCCTAGCAAGTCTCTTTGAGCTATATTGTCACTCAGGGAATACAAATGTTGGTTGTTTCATAACAGGCTTGTGATTTTGCCAAAAGAAAAGGTTTTACAAAGCAAAGGCCATTCCAATTGCCAATAGCAGACTTGTCTCTGAAAGCAGATATTTTATTGAACTGAGATTCTTGTTTTTTGGGTTTTTTTTTAGAATTTTTATGAGTTTATTTGAGCCAAACTGACAACATATGCGAAGGAGCAAGATCTCAAATGTTCCTGAATTGTCATTCTAGACTAACAATTTAAACATATACAAATTCTTACAGATTTAAAGCATTAACTTCTATAAGCCTCTGTTAAGTGTCTTGAATGCATGCAGCCTTCTTTAGTCCAGCTGACAGATAACATTTCCCTTAAAGAAAAAAAAGACACGGAAATGAATGAAAAGAGTAGGTAATTCCTTCTTCAGGCTTCATTCAGTTCCTGAGACTAAGAGCAAGAATTCAAAGAGGTGAGAAGAGACTCCCATGTGCGTTATTAAAGTGCAAACGAGCTAAGTAATAACATATTTTTGGTGTAATTTCTTGTCTAGTGATGCGAAAAAGCCTGAAAACATAAACACACAAGCAGCTGCTCAGCGTGTGAAAAAATGAAGAAAGCTTAATATCATAGGACAGGGAGAAATTGAAGAATAATATGACTTCTATGACTTTACCCTTGATCAAAATTAGAATATTTCTACACTTGGTTTTCTAAACTTGTCCTTTAAAATAGAAATAATAATAAACACCAAAGCTTCTCAAAATCAATTTCTAAATTTGCCAAGTATTCATCTTTAGAAGAATATCATCAATTTCTGGTAGGTATTCCTTAATATAACCCTGCACAAACAAATCTCTCTGCATCCCTCCCTCCTCTCTCACTTTCTCTCCTATACATCAAAAGTTGGCAAACTTTTCCTGAAAAGGACCACATAGTAAATACTTTTGACTTTGTAGATCCTAGAGTCTTGGGTGGAACTAGTTAACTCTACTGTTTTGACTCATAGACCCTAGGTCAATGAGTGGGCATGGCTGTGTTCCAATAAAACTTTTTTATAAAAACAAGTAGTGGGCCAGATACAGTCCACCAGCCATAGTTGTTGCCTATTCCCAACATACATAATTGATTCTCATATGTCATTTTAAAATTCATATTTTCAACTTAAAAAATAAATGTGGACACTATCATAACTGAAGAAAAAGTGCTTCCAGAACATTAACTGAGCCATGTTGATCTATTTATTATCTTGAATCCAAGATTTTCCAACCCTTAGAATTCTGAATTCTCCTAATCCTAAAATCAACACCTAAATTACAGGACCTATTTTCCATGAAACTTCAAGGATTAGTGTGAAAAGTTCAGCTATATTCATACAGTTAATGCCTTATCCATTCCTATAGAGGAAGCAAGAGGTCTTGAAATCAATATCCAGTGCTTATTTGTTATTTCAACTTACACTCTTTGAGAACAATGAGTCAAAAGCTCTATATCACAGTCTATAGTAAGAATCTACAGTCAACCAAGTAAAACATTGCTTCTAGCTCTAACCAGAAATTGAGCAATACCTTGAAAAACTCTTCATCTACAATGTACCAATAATATTTAGAACATTTTTTCATGTTTCTTGAATGAGATTTTACTAACTTACTCTTCATGTATAAAACATAATTCTGGCAATATGCATTTTCCTAGAGTTTCATGTCATTGAGAAGCAGCAACAAGAAAGTTTCCTTAGCCCTGACTGGTTTGGCTCAGTGGATAGAGCATTGGCCTGCGGACCAAAAGGTCCCGGGTTCGATTCCGGTCAAGGGCATGTACCTTGGTTGCAGTCACGTCCCTAGTGGGAGGTGTGCAGGAGGCAGCTGATTGATGTTTCTCTCTCATCGATGTTTCTAGCTCTCTATCCCTCTCCCTTTCTCTCTCTAAAAAAAAATCAATAAAATATATTAAAAAAAAAAAAAAAAGAAAGAAAGTTTCCTTCTAGAGCCTAAGATGTAACAGCTGTTCTCACAGCCCAGAAACCCTAATAGTTTTAGTTAATGCCATTCCATGGGTGAAGAGTATTTATTATTATTATCTTCTATTAAGACACACAGGCAGTGCCCTTGGCGGTCCCAGATCTGTCTCTTGCTTCAACAGTGTTTGGACGGAACAGCCCCTTCCTCCAGCCTCTGGCCACTCTCCTGCATCTTATCCAGTCACCATCTTCAGAACCACCTCCAGGACCAGCTTAAGCACCGTTTGTTTGTTTTCTACCTTAACTCCTTATTGCCAAACAACCATGAGCTCCCTAAATCGTCAGAATTATTCCACCGAGGTGGAGGCTATGGCAAACGCCTGGCCAGCCTGCATCTGCCACCCTCTACTCCTACCTCTCTGGGCTCCTATTTCCACCGCGACGACATGGCTCTTGAGGGCGTGGGTCAATTCTTCCACAAGTTGGTGGAGAAAAGGGTGCTAAGCATCTCTTAAAGTTGCATAGCAAGTGCAGTGGCCGCATTGTCTTCTAGGGTGTGCTGAAGCCTCCCCAAGATGAGTGGGCAAAACTCAGAGCACCATGGAAGCTGCCTTGGCCTTGGAGAGGAACCTGAACCAGGCCCTTTTGGAGCTGCAGGCCCTGGGTTCTATCTGCGCAGACCCTCAGCTCTGTGACTTCCTGGAGAACCACTTCCTGGGTGAGGAGGTGAAAATCATCAAGAAGATGGGTGACCACCTGACTCACCTCTGCAGGCTGGCAGCCCCCAGGCGGGGCAGGTGATATGTCTTTGAAAGGCTCACCCTCAAGCAGGACGAGAAGTCTTTGGAGCCCAGAGGCCTTTGAGGGGCCCCTCTGCAGGCCCCTGGTGTCTGGCTTTTTCCTGAGCCTCTCCTCGAAACTACTAGTCATTCTTTAACTACCCAAAGCCCTCTCCCATGCATTGGGCCAAATGAAACAATAAAGCTTTTTGCAGCAAAAAGAAAAGACACACAAAAGCTAATCTGACACATTTCCTGTATACATACTGAGAATGCCTCCTACTTATTAGGTATATGAAATAGTATAAATAGCTAATTTTTCATCCAACTGACCCAAGTTTTTGTAGCTTTTAAGTATTTCTTAATTAATTTTTATATATATTAACTAGGGGCCCGGTGCACAAAAATTTGTGCACTGGGAGGCGGGGGGG
>PVJC01050577.1:0-11779 GCA_004026665.1 Murina feae | reverse complement strand
CAAAGGGCCTGGGAAGCCCACCAAGCAGCCCGCCGACCCCGGCACCTCTTACCCGCTACCTGGTGCCCCACAAAGGGCCTGGGGAGCCCACCAAGTAGCCCGCCGACCCTGCCGCCTCTTACCCGCTCCCCGATGCCCCGCAAAGGGCCTGGGAAGCCCACCAAGCAGCCCGCCGACCCTGTCGCCTCTTATCCACTTCCTGGTGCCCTCCAACCCTGCCGCCTTTTACCCGCTTCCCAGTGCCCTCCAACCCTGCCGCCTGTTTCCCATCACGGGTCCTGGGTCCTGCGCTGACCCGCCCTGCAGCCGCTCTGTGCACTCGGGAGGTCCCTCAGCCCGGCCTGTGCCCTCTCGCAGTCTGGGAGCCCTCGGGGGATGCCCACCTGCTGGCATGCCTGACCAGCCTGGGTGAGGGGCTTTCAGGCTGCCCACAGCTCCCATTGCCCAACATCCCAGCAAGGCTGGCTGGACGCAGATTTCAGGGGTTTTTCTCCTATAATTGATACACTGTTCCTTTAAGCCGGCCTACACATGTAACAAAGCCTCTCTCTGCCTCACCTCGCAGAGTCTATACTGCAACAATGTTATAGTTTTAGACTCAGGCTAGGTCTGCTGTTCCCTCAGCTCCCGAGGATTCTATGATTGATACATTATTGAAACATGTTTCAGAGCCTGCCCGCCAAGGGCCGAAAACAATATCGCTTTTGCTCCTGCTGCAACGGACGCTGCCTAAACGTTTACTCAGGTCCGTGAGTGGCGGCCGCCATGTTGGCTGGGCTAATTTGCATACACCCGCTCTGATTGGCTGGTGGGCGTGGCTTACCCTGTCTCGGAGAAACAGTTAATTTTAATATTTCACTTTTATTAGTTTATATATATATATATATATATATATATATATATATATATATACAAATTGATAAATTACCAAACACACCGTACTGTCCATTGAGGTTACTTCTTGCAGCAATGTGCTTAAACTACCCAGGAAAGCCTAGGAGAAACGTAAATACATGTGCATTTGACAATGATATATTTTCCTAAACAAACATTCTAAAGTTTGTTTTTAATTTTCAAACTATGAGTGCGAGATAGTCAGATAAAAGTTCAAATTCTGGCTTGCTCCTGGATACTGTAGGGCAAGTTGTTTCTGATCTTCAGTTTACTCATCTAGAAAACTGAAATAATAAATCCTACATTATCATGTTCTAGCGAAGAGTGGAGAATTCTCAAGAGATCGCGATGAAGTTTGAAGTCTATAGGTGGGAGGGAAGGGGAAAAGAAAGGGGAGGAGAGAGCAATCACAGGCCCAGCTGCGGCCTGATTTTAGAGCCTCTATCTGATGAAGAATAATCTTATAATATTTCATCTGATCAACTTAAAATCAACTGATTGAGACTTCAGTCTTATCTGCAAATCCCTTTCCAGCAGCACCCAGATTAGCATTCGACCAAGTAGCCAGGAGAAGACGTGTGCTGCACAGTGGTGGCTACTTTTCTTTATCCCATTTCTCCCTAAGAGAGTCTCCCTGAGAAAACCTCCACCCAGACTGGAAACATATCAGAAAGACAATTCTGGGGACTAAAGTTCAGCTGAATCAGTTTGGTACATAACAAGTGCATCATAACATTCATTTGAAGAAATTATAAGATAAGAACAAAATAAATCAAAAGATGGGGTAAGAAGAAATAATAGATTAAAAAGCAATATTTAATAAACTTCAAAATAAAAAGTTAAAGAATAAAAAAATGAAAAATTGCTTTTTTGAATAGACTGATAAAATTGGCAAAAATAGGGTGATTTAGAATAGAGAAGAGAGAAACTGATACCTGTAAAAATAAGGATCTAAATGTTGTGCATGCTAAAAAAGTAGAACATTTACTAAGAATCATCTATAATAGTAAAAGTGTAATATGCTAATTAGACCAGATGTCCTTCCGGACTACCTTCTAGGTGAAACCAGGGTTGTGAGGGGTAAGGCAAGCCCCTTGCACAAATTTCACACACCAGACCTCTAGTATGTCAATAAACTTGGAATTTTAGATTACACAAATGACTTTCTAACTACATTTTACTCAAACCAGGTTCAAAACAGTATGGTGCTGTCATTTCAAACAATTAAATCAATAATCAAAATTGTTCTGTGGGAAAAAATGATTTCCTATGGCTTCTAGGAATACATCAAGTATTATATATACTAGTATACATACACACACACACTTCACTTTTAAACACACTAATAAATACAGAAGTCGCAGACTTTCTCTCACTCATGAGGCCAGCACAATGTGATTCCAACTCTTAACAAAACAGTAGAAGAAAGAAAAATTATGCACCAACACTAGTCACAACCATGTATACAAAAATTAGTAAATTAAATCAACTGTACATCTTAAAACGAATTATACAACAATCAACTTTGGTTCATCCCAGGAAAGCCTGTAGATGAACATTAGATATTTAATTACTGTATTTCATCACTAATAGAGTAATGATGAAAATCATACATATTTTACTAGATGCAGGGAAAAATTTGATAAAATTTACTATACATTTATGTTTTTATAAAAGTCACTTGGAAAGCTAAATAGATCACTTCTACTCTGTAGATAAAGCTGCAAAAAATCTACAGCAAGCATTATAACTCTAATACAGTGGAAGCTTTATTTGAGTTCAAGAAAAGAGGGGATGCCTGCTTTTCTCATTCACATTCAATATTATAATATGCTAGCTGGTATACTAAGGTAAAAAAAAAAAGAAACTATAAGTACCGGAAGTATGAAATAAAAATTATTCTTGTTCATAAAGTACATAATTGTGTTGGTAGAAAATGCAAATAGATTTATTCTATTCTTATTCTTATTCTTTAAAGAATAAGCAAAGATTTTCACAAAAGAGTTAAGGAAAAAAGAAAAAAAAAGTATGTCCCCAAAATGTGGGAAATGCAGATATTATTGCATTTTGTAAGGCTATAATAAATGAAATTATGAGGTTCAAATGAATGAATATGTGAAAAATGAAGAGATCCATACATAAAGTCCCGATATGTACTTAAATACATAGAGTAATGTGCTAAAAACTAAATGTGACATTTTATGCAGTAGGAAAATGATTATTCAATAAATGGTAAAAGAATACTATGTAGCTTCTGAAAAATGAATCTTGAATTCTACTTCATACCTTTTATCCAATACATTTCTCAAACATCAACGTATCAATATAAACAAAAAATACTAGAGGAAAACATGAGGGTTGCTGTTTTTGTTTTTTGTCTGTGTGTTTTCAAATGATCATTTAAATGATCATATGTAGTTAAATAAGGCATTTTGAGTATAATATAAAACAGAAAATTCAAGAAAAATTGATATTTGGCCACCTAAAGTTACAAATGTCTGTAGTGAAAAAATATAAAATGTTAAAGCAAAGTGACAAACTGGGAAAAACTGAGACATGCATTAAACAAATGCCTAATTCCCATAATGCTTTAATATATTAAATAAATTATAAAAATCTAGTGAAAGAAAAATAATTCACTAGAATCAGGGGCAAATGATAGGAACAAAAGGTTTCTAGAAAAGCTTTTCAAATATGTAAAATGATTCTCAAGCTTTCTCATATCAAGAGAAGTGTGAAAATCAAGGCAACAGTGATTCACATATTAGAATGGCAAAAAGTGAAGCTTTTAGTGATATTCCTTGTCCCAAGTTTGTGGGAAAACAGACTCTCACACATGAATGTAAATATTCATAATCTCTCTGAAAGACTATTGGACAATATCTATCAAAACAAAATTCGTAACTTTTTAGCCTACTGATTCTACCTTTTTGTGTATAGTCTAGAAATATGGTTGCACATGTATGAAATTAGAAAGGAGCAAGAAAAATTACTGAAGCCTTATTTGTACTATTAACATCATAGAAATATATTCATGCAGATATAGATGATTGGATAATAGTTATGAGATATCTGTTCAATAAAATATTAGGCATCCCTTAAAAAGAACAAGGCAGCTCTTATATACGCATATAGAGTAATCTATAATTTCAGTGCACACATTGCTATTTGTGTGGAAAAATGTCTGTGTATACATGAACACACAGACATATGTGTAAAAGTCTGTGATTATCTCTGGAGAGCTACTCAAAAAGTGATTGTCCATATGGAGAAAAACCAGATGTTTGGAAGTAGCTACCAAGAAAGAGAC
Organism: Murina feae; assembly: GCA_004026665.1. Taxonomy (NCBI): domain Eukaryota; kingdom Metazoa; phylum Chordata; class Mammalia; order Chiroptera; family Vespertilionidae; genus Murina; species Murina feae. Next base: position 7,575 of record PVJC01050577.1, on the reverse strand, counting down.
TTGATTTTTTCTTTTTTATCACTTTGCATCTTTTAAATCTTGCTTCACGTGTATTAGTATTCTCAAAATAAATAGATTTTATAAAAGTTGTTGTGATTTAATCTTTTAGGTGGAAACATAGTTAAAAGTAAAATATCTCCATAGTTAAAAACTGCCCACGTTAGAAAGTACTGCTGTAAATAATGCTCATTTTATAGATAACTAGAGGCCTAATGCATGAAATTGGTGCACTGGTAGGGTCCCTATGGTTGCCAGCTGTTGTGGGTACTCCCTCCCTTCCTCCAGCCAGCCTCACCCCCTGGTCAAACTCCTGGTCAAGGGGACAATTTGCATAGTACATTTTATTATATAGGATTATATTAAGGTACTGAGACCTAATTACCTTATCCACACTATCTGACTATTGACCAACAGCATGGGAATTTAAATCGAGAACTTTTTACAATATCCAGCCTCTTAGTTATATTATGTAAGACCTCTATATCCTATTTTTTAAAAAATATTCTAGTCATTTAAGGCTCTATGAAATGTGGCAATAGGAGAACCCACCAAAAAAGAATTGGATGTCGTTGTTTTACTAAACTTGATATGAATCCTCCAAATTCAATACAGTGAGTGGTATGACATATGCTCAATAAATAGTTGTTAAATGGATAAATGAATAAAACAATGAATGAGGGAGTGAGTGAATGATACATGTAGCCTTTGAATATTCTTAGTATGATAATGAACTCACTTGAGAATTTTTTGTAGACTAGAGGCCCGGTGCATGAATTCATGCACTGATGGGGACCCTCGGGGTGGCCTATGGGGATCAGGCCAAAATGAGCAGTACAATACAGCCTGCTGCTCCTGCCTGCCACTCCCACTCATCCTGGCCCTGCTGCAGGCTCATGCCCAGTCAGTCCTGATTGGGAGAGGCTCATGCTGCAGCAGTGGTGCTTGCCAGCATGAGCCCTGTGTCTGATGCCTGTCCAAGGTGGGTGGGAGGGCCAGGATTGGATCAATGCTCTGGGTGGGCAGTGGGCTGCCTTTGCCAGTCCAGGATCCAGATATGTCCCATTGATATTCCTGCCAGTTGTCGGGAACCATCTGGTGGCCACTTTTAAATAATTTCTTCCTTGCAGAGCGTCTAGGGAGGGGAAGTGGCCGTAGTGCCCAAGGCTGACTTCCAGGAGGCTGGCGGCACAATTGGGATTGTGCCAGCAATGCAGGTCTGTTGGTGCCTGGCCTGTTCTCTGGAGATTGGACCTGCAGGACTACTGAGGGAGTGAGTGGCTGCCACCAGGCTGGTGGGCCACCAGAACAGGTTGGTCAGCTGAGTGGCACTCCCACTGTGAAAGCACACTGACCACCAGGGTGCAGCTCCTGCATTGAGCATCTGCCTCCTGTTGGTGCATCATAGCGACTGGTTGACCAGTTTTCAGTCCTTCTTTCGCTTAGGCTTTTATATATATAGATAGTTGCACAGAAACATTATATAATATAGCAGTATTTTTAAAATTAACCAAAATTTGACACATATTGTATTTATTTCATGTAAATTTGCAAAATAAAAATAAATACTTTTTCTCACTGTCAATGTAAATTAGTGAAATACCTCTATGTCAAATTATGGAGTAACACTTAACTGTATTAGAGGATGTATTTGTGGTTATGGCCTCCAAGGTACAAGATAAATTACTGAGCTTTTTATCCAGACCTTATTATTGAAATTGTCAATGATTTTTACTGTGAAGGTGTGACAATATGACATTACCTTCAGTGAGCTGCAAAGCAGCGAAAGCATGTCGCAGGTCCAAATGCTGCTCCAAGTGCCAAGAATATAGCTAATATACATGGGAATGCTTCCAAAAAATCCATATGGCAATGTGAGTTGAACATCTTTTACAGCAGCAATTCCATTTTAACCCAAGTTCTTTCCCTCAAATAGCACCTCTTTTATTTCCTACAGTCAAGCTGGCTGTACGATCCTCACTCTTGCCAAAGCCCGTGTCTGGGATGTGCATCTCCAGGAACCAAAGTGCTAAACCTTTCTTCTCACTAGGCTGCTCTGCCAAGAAGTCCATCTTGACACACCTTAAATTATACTAGATCAAAGGCTGAAAATTATATGCCATCCCAAGTAGAAAGATAAAATGTTTATCTACCGCATTAGGGGCGTGCGATGTTTTTAAAGCACTTGATGTTTGAGTGAAACATTATTAAATGTCCCTGCAGTGTAGTGTGGCTTACCTCCTTGGAGTATTTGATGGATAGATTGTAATAGGGTAGTGGCAAATTTCAAGTGGCATATTCAGTATGTGCTTAGGATGTTTATGCATGCCTTGATTCTTGTGGTACCCGGTCTAATTGGAAATAAGGTTTACGTGGTGAGAGCAGTGATTCAATGACATGCAATACCATAAAAGTGAGTCCCGCCTCTGGCACACCATTGCTTTTAATGGATTTCTACATATTTGGAAAGTTTTATAATTTCTCCTTAAAAAATAAACCCATAAATGTCAGGAAGAATATTTTTCCTCCTAATGGAGTTTGCATGCCAAGTGGACTTCTTTGCAATGTCTGTAGGTGGGCTGGGGTAAAGGCCAGGGGAATTCAAATAATTTTCTGCAACAGGTTCCCTTTTTGTTTAAAGGGACAATTTTCCTATATAAAATATAAATAAGGAACTATGTACTGATTTTTTTAAAGTGTAAATAAGGTTTCAAATAGTTAAATAATGTTCTCATAAAGTAGATTTTGTTATAGGCTCTTTGGTGAAAGTCACTGAAATGCATATATTTAAATTATCTACTACCTACTCTCAAAGGTTCAATGAGATAGCAGAATTAACAATTTGCACTGCTGCCAAAAGTAAATTTTTCTGGTGAAACGGAACTGTTATATGCCCTTGTTTTTGCAACCTTATATTTTTTAATCATTATGTAGATTTAAGTATATGTTAAACTTTGGGAATATTTTAAGTCTGTATGCTACTTTGGTAATACATATTGAATGCAACAGTCATATGTTTTCTATTTATGGTTTCATAGTAACTGAAATTATAATCAATTTTATTAACATAGCTAGATTAAGTTTCAGGAGATAAGACATAATTTCAGCATAAAATTCTCCAAAAAATTTACTTGAAAATAATTTTTATTAATTATACTCAGGAGAAAACTAAATTTAGTTTGTTTTATTATTTGTTTCTAAACACAATTACGAGTTTACCTAGAATTTCTTAGGAGGATAAACATATTCTCAAAGTTGTTGTGGAAGCCTGTAATTAAGAGAGAAATTGATTTTTATAGTCATTTAGAAATTTAACATTTCATTTGTAAAATGATAATGAGAAACTTATTTATTCAAAAAAAGAATGAAATCCAAATAAAGTGATCCCCACCATTCCAAAGTTTTCACTACAGCACTTTCCTTTTACAAAAGATCTATGTTCGTGTACGTTTTCTATAACCAAAAGAAATCAGAAGGGAATTATTGCTTTTATGAAAAAGGTAAAAAGCTGTTACAAAGGCAACATGCACCCCCAACATCGAAAATTGGCACAGCCAACCCCCTTTCCCAGGTAAAACACATCAAGCACCCGAGATTTGAACTGTGTGAGTGTCTGTGCTTTATCTCCATGAGCATCAGTAAGGAAGATGAGCTAGGTGTGTGCTAAGGTATCAGGAAAGCCTGAAAATGCTCATAAGAGTGTTAATCTTGGCCTAAATATAGATATAATTAAACATATTTGATATGATTTGATAGGTTATTTCAGGGGCCTGGAAATGCTACAACATGTTTCTATATAAATTAATGGTAACAGCATCTTTGCCTTATGCTGTTTGGGCTTATGCAAATTTTCATAGGAAGACTACTTTTGCATAGTGGGGAAAACATGTACATGCTAAGTCCTGTATATGCATGAGAGATTTTTTTTTTTTAAAGGGCCATGGCTGAAACTCAATGAATACAAATAGCAAGCTGAGCCTATTCCATGAAGTTTGTCACATTGCTTAAAAGAAATAAGGTCCATATGTAATTGAACATTTCAACTTAAAAGAAAAGACACTACCACCATATTTGCATTGAGACTCCACAGGGAGAAGAATTCTACCTATTGTTGAGATGCTTGCAGCCATGTGATGGTAAGATATATACAATGAAATCACTTCAGCATCATCGGATGAGTGCTCTGAGGTGTGTCATTAAAGTCCTACAGGAACATGAGAGATACCTACATAAAGCTAGAAAAAAGTTTTAGGGAAGATAGGGCTTTCTATTTGGAGTCTTGAAATTCTTTCTAAGCAAAAATACAGCTTGAGTAAATGCATGGAGCATGGATGTTTGTTAAATTCTGACAAATTTCGATATTGGTGTGTTGGGAGGCAAAGTTATTTGGGAGAAAGGATGAGCAGGAAGAAGGTGGTTAGTGGCAGGTATTGGAGGTTTCCCTACTGTATGCCAAGGGTTCTAGGCCTCACTTTTGAGCTTGAGGGTGGGCGGGGAAGCCAACGTTGGTAGAGAAGCAACAGATTCCATTTCAGGTTAGAAATATATTTTGTTGGTAGTGAAAGAGTAGATTGTAATAGGGACAAGCAAGACAAAATCGATTTTAATGGTCCTTGCAGAATTCACTTGTGATTCTGTAATTGGAGAAAAAGATAAAAAGAACATAGGCAGGATTTATTGGCCAATTGGTCAACAGACGGACATATGAACAAAAGTCAGAAAGTAACTATCTGGGCAGTAAGTCACTAGCCCCGAAATTTGGGAATGCCATTTTACAGAATGAAACTAAATGAAATTGACTATAAGGAAATTCAATTGAAAGAGCTATGATTTCAGAAAACTAAGATTCTTAAATACCAACTATAAAAGCTGAAAGTCATTATAATATTGGTTCTTCCCACAGAAACTGGCTTAAACAATAAAAGAACACTACCATATTTTAAAATTATTTTAACACACTATTGGCTCAATTTAAATAACTTATCCAGCAGATATTTATATTGTCTTGATAAATTCCCAGTTAATTTTTTTTGGACAGCACAGCAAGGAGTTGTAATGCCTGAAGGAACATAGTGTTGGATAGAGATGAAAACTCGGAAGAATAAAAGGCTAGAGACAGAAGCACTGAGTGGGCAGGGGCACTGCCTGAGATCAGAGGAACAGGGGGATGGGGAGTACAGCCAAGCTGCTTGCTGGCTGTCACTAGATGTAGAGTCAATATGGGGAGGCTCTCAAAATCATAGTCCAGAAGCATCACTTGAGTGGCACTACAAAGGTGCCAGCGAGATAACTGGGAGCCCCCTGAGGGGAATTATAGGTGTATGCCTGTAAATCTTCAGCCTTTATCATAGAGCAAACTTTGAACACTGTCAACTGGTGGTGGATAAAAGCTGGTGTCTTCCTGTCAAATGTACTCCACCTACTTATCTTACTGCAAGATACCATACTGGTGTATTCCCACTGCGTGGCAAGTCTTCCACTTGCCTTGCCAAGAGTGTGATTAAAACTAAGTGGGATGATACAAAATGGGTGTTTCTGCAATTACCTACCGAGTTTGCCTCCTGAAAATCCCCCTGGTATTTGGATTGAGAGACAATGAAGGAACCAGTCATCAGCTCAATTACAGCTGCAGGGCAGAGAGGCTGACCCCCATTCAGGGTCTTCAAGCAACTGCATGCTGGGTTTTGTCCTGGGCACAGAAGAAACAGGATAGAATTATAGAACCAAGGATATATTTTTCATTGGAAACCTATCTGTACTTCTAATTTCTTTGCTGGTTAGGAGAACTGCATTTCCTAAGAGGCTTGGTCTTACCTCACAATCTTAAATGTGGTAAACATATCAGTAGGTACCCTTTGAACTACCACTGAGGTCTCTTTGTGCCTCTGACAGTATAAAGTAGTATTCTAGAAATACTCTGTCTGTAATATCAACCCAATTAAAAAAACAAGGCAAACAACTAGATCAGATTTTTCAAAGTCTGAAACTAAAAAAATCTTCTTTGACCTTTTAGTGACTATAATTATTTAAATTAAAAATATTTATTTGCTATTATGTAAATTATTGGCCAAACTAGAGGCCCAGTGCATGAATTCTTGCACCAGTGGGGTCCCTCAACCTGGCCTGGGATTGGGCCAAAACTTGCTCTCCAACATTCCCTGAGGGGCTACAGATTGCAAGAGGGTACAGGCCAGGCTGAGGGACCTCAACAGTGCATGATTGGGGCAGGGAGAGACGCAGGAGGTTAGCCAGCCAGGAAGGGACTGTGGGAGGACTCCCGGGTGTATCTGGCCCATCTTGCTCAGTACCAATCAGCTAGATTCCACCAGCAAGCTAACACACTGGTGGACTGTCTGCCTCTGGTAGTCAGTGCACGACATAGGTCATAGTGAGTGGTTGAGTGGCCTTAGCGTATCATTAGAATATTATTCTTTGATTGGTTGAATGACCAACTGGTCAACTAGACACTTAGCATATTAGGCTTTTATTATAGGACAATTTGGCACCAAATATAGTCATAACCCTAGGTAGTTAACCCTGTGCCTGTCCTGGAGTTCTGTCCTTTGATTTTACGAGTTCAAAGATGTTTATTTGTTTTGCTTTTTATATCTTAGTTTACTTGTGTCCAGACAGACTGAGCCATAAAATCCACATTCAAGAAATTTTCAAGAGCTGTTTAGGAAAGATACCAACCTAAGTGTTTCAGAACTACTAGGGAAACCATCTTTAAAAGATTTTACATCAAGTTACAGTACGTTTAATTTATGACTCACCCTAGTCTTAAGAATTCCTTAAAATAACTCTCTAAAATTGTAATGGCTTGCCCTAACCATTTTGGCTTGGTGGATAGAGCATCAGCCTGTGGACTGAAAGGTCCCAGGTTTGATTCCGGTCAAGGACATGTACCTTGGTTGCTGGCACATCTCCAGTAAGAGCTGTACAGGAAGCAGCTGATCGATGATTCTCTCTCATTGATGTTTCTAACTCTCTATCCCTCTCCCTTCCTCTCTGCAAAAAATCAATAAAATATATTTTAAAAAATTGTAATGTCTTCCACACTCAATGTTGTATAAAATGACAAATTCCTTTCTCTCTGATTTTTCCTAATACTTCAGTTTTCAAGTCTGCATAGATGTCCTATATTGTGATTTAGACTTCCCAATTTCATGATTTATTTCTACTAGGACCTTCTGACTACATTGTTATATGTTTTATTTTAAATTTCATATTTGAGTCCATTTACCACCTGGTGAATCAGTTATTTATTATTGTTTCACAGACTACCTCACAAGCATGGTGGCTTTATACAACAACTATTTTATTATATATCTTAATTTTATGGGTCAAAAATAGGATAGGACACAGTCAGGTGTCTCTTCTGTTCTATATGTATTCATGGAGACCACTCAGAGACACACAGGTGGTGGATAGGCTTGTCTGGTGGTGTAAGTAGCCCTTGAAAGGGATGCTAGAAGATTGGGCTCACCTGGGACTGGTAATCCTATATAATAAAGAGGGAATATGCAAATTGACCATCACTCTGGTCAATTTGCACCCACAGCTGAGGCTAAGTTCCCA
>PVJC01050576.1:0-11751 GCA_004026665.1 Murina feae | reverse complement strand
GCTTAAGGATACCTTTGTCTGCTTCTTGACTGATGGCCTCCCAGGGATCGGGCCATCTGACTTGCCATCACAGCTTTTAGCAGCTAATTGCATTTCTTAACTATGCTGCCTCAGAACAAGTTACACAAAGCACCATTCCTGGAAGTCTGACACAGCTTGTCAGAGTACAGGGCAGAGCCCATCTTACTGGAAATCTCCCTTGGTCTCTGGAGGGGGTTCGTACATCAACAAGCAGGAGCCCCAAGCCCCTGAGACCTCCCAGGGCCTGCAATTAGAGTTGCCCTTGAAGATGGGGTGTGAGTCAGCCCAGGTAACCCTGATACAGACAGGTTTTCTCTGTCTGGGTCCTGCCTAGGTAAAAAATGTAAGCCCTGTAGAGAGTGACTGAACTTTGGCCTGAGATCAAGATTCAGGGCCCCAGATTCCAGGGTAGAGGCCCAATGTCCGATGATTGGTGTCTATCCCTAGCCATAATGATAATAACGATAATAATCACAACAATAGACAGCATTGATTGAGTTCCCATGGATCATAAAACATGCTTGCAACACTTCTCAGCGTCATCTTTCTCTATTACAATTCTGTGATGCATCATGCTTGTTGGAGGAGTTCCTCATGCTAACATACGAAACACCAAGGGGGGATGGTCTATGGTTGTTTCTCCCTGTGCTGGCTGTGGGTCCCTCTTCTGCAGGCTTTAACTAGCAACAATTTTACCCAGTGGTCACAAATGGGGTGTGGCAGGGACAATGCTAGACAATGTATAGGAATATTCTATTTCACAATTTCCCTTGCTGTTATATGTGGGGTGTGTGTGTGTGTGTGTGTGTGTGTGTGTGATTACTTTTAGCTCTGGCCGTAAAACTTTGTGTCCATTTGCCCACTCTTTCTCTTTTTCTCCACCTAGCTCGGAAGGAAATACCCAGTTAGGCAGAACCCATGATGAAAGAAGCTCAATCCTTGACACTCAGGTAAGGCACCTGCCCCATGTCAGGCTGGGTCAAGCCACTGAGATCTGGCTCGCTGAATCTCAGCTCACTAAGCTAACCGAGCCGAGGGACAATGCTCTTCCAGCCTCTTACCCCCAAATCACCCCTGATGGTAAGGAGCAGCTGCATCTCTGCCCCTGGCACCCCATGGCTCACTAGTCTTTGCCATCTGGATCATGATGGTGGCACAGGAAGGTTTCAGAAGAGCAGTATCCCGTGGGAGGAGCAGCGCTGGTAACTCACCTTGATCATTTCCCTGTGGCTACGGGGCAAGGCCTAGAGAAGCAGCCTGCCACTCCAGGCCCTTTTCTTGGTTCTGTCTAGTGCCCTTTCAAGTCCATTGGGTTTTATCCTCATCTTTGATTCCTCATGAGTAGATGGGGTTCCACCTCTCACATCCTTCAGGTCTTGTAAACCGGAGTACTTCCGACTTCCTTTAGGCTGATAATGGTGTCCATTCTGCTGCCCCTGGGAGGGCCGGGCTGGGGGCCTGCGAGATAGTGCCACAATCTCCCTCCTCTCCCTACACCAAGGGGCTGAGGCTGGTTTCCTCATGGGCTCATCTGAGGAACAAGGGCACTTCTTCAATGGGAGCATCACTTTTTCTCGGAGATAACCCAGTGCAGACGCATTTGAGGAAAGGACATTTTTCTTGGTAGGAAGTTTTGACCTCATCACTTTGCCAAAGAGTGACACCCGTCATTAATGTGTGGGGCATCTGGCTCTTGTCTGGGCCTGGCTTTGCTTGTAAGGGCCACCAGCTGAACTCTAGCTTGCTTTATTGCCACCCAGAAGAGGTGATAACCTCTCTTTTTAGGAAGGATGGTTCCCAAGTGATTCAAGGCTTTTGGGGTATCTCCCAGTTATTTCCATACTCTTCCCCAAAATACATGTAAACATACACATACACACACATATGCACACATGCACAACCACAGAAGGTAGGTCACTTTATTCCCAAGCATAGCATGCTAGGCACATTCTCCACCACAGGGTCTTTGCACTTGCTGCTCCTGCTGCCTGGAACACTCTTCCCCCAGATCGCTGCCTGGCCTGTTCCCTTCATTCCTTCAGGGTATTGCTCAGGTGTCATCTTCTCAGGGAGGTATTCCCTGACCATCCAATAAAACTACATTCCCCACCCTCAGGCATCTGATCTCCTTCCCCTGCTTTCTATAACTTCACAGCACTCATCACATCCCAACCTGCTATGTATTTTACTTGTTAGTTCATTGTTTGCTTCCCCTGAACAATATGTAAACTCGAAGGAAACGGGGGCTTTTATCTGTGCTGTTACCGGCTCTATTCCCTGCATCTAAATCAACGCCTGGAACATGGCAGCTGCTCAATAGACATGCGTTATATGAATTAATGATTCCTTTTTACAGAAAAAGAAGCAAAATCTCAGAGGGGGTAGTTAGACGCAGAGCGAGAGAATGTCAGGAAAGATTTTAAGCCTAAGAATTTCTGCTTCAAAGCATTTTTATTCCTGCTCTGACATCAGACTCCAGGCGTGTGCAATGTGGCCACGGGCTGTTATGATAAAACGGTGCAGCCGCGAGGAGATGATTCCCTGTGTACTCGCCGTCCGACACCAGGCACAAATGAGCTGACTGCTCCCGCTCAGCTGCGCTCTGTTGGCGGTGCTTCTGTTCTGCCCACGGGGGCATGTACCTTGTCAGCAGCATCTGTGGTCTTCAGAACTGCTTCGCGTCTCCGTGGCTTCCCTTCGGCTCCCCACCTGCACATATTGCCTTCGAGGTTTCCAAGCCACGTTCAAAGTCCATCGGGCTCAGCGGGACTGCTGTCAGGTGTTCTGTGACCCCGTTGGAAGCCACACGTTTCTCACTCCCTTGTTGTGCGTGCTTTCCTTCCCCAGGTGGCTCGTGCTCCTCAGGAGGTGGCTTGGATTAGCTCCTCACATTCTGCTGATCAGGATTTGAACTGCCACAGTCACCCTCTCTTGCAGCTGTAAAGCTGTCCGCGGAAGAGATCAAGTCTTGCCTTGAATCAGCAAAGGCTTCCAATAACGCTGATGTCTGCACCCCCCCCCCCCCAGAGACTCTGGTGGCCTTGGTCTGGGTGTTGTAACTGTTGAAGTTGCCCCAGGTGACTCTAAACGTGCAGCCCAGGCTGGAGTGCTGCCTAGGTGGGCTGTAGAGCCTCTTGCTGAGAAGAGATGAGGGAACACAATGCACCTGAGGCAGAAGCATTTCAGAAACAGTCACATCTCATCCCCAAACTCCTGTGCTTCCTCCTCTGACATCCTGGACACCACATTCTCCTTAGCAGCGGTTTTCAACCCTCTGGCCCTTTAAATACGGTTCCTCATGTTGTGACCCAACCATAAAATTATTTTTTTGCTACTTCATAACTGTAATGTTGCTACTGTTAGGAGTCGTAATGTAAATATCTGATATGCAGGATGGTCTTAGGCGACCCCTGTGAAGGGGTGGTTTGACCGCCAAAGGGGTTGCGACCCACAGGTTGAGAACCGCTGCCTTAGTGCAAGCAGGTTAAACTCGCAGCCAGTGGGCCGCATGCCTCATTTAAATGAGTTTGACATGCTTGCTGCTGCCAGGGCAGAAGGCTGACGTTTCTGTTTTCTAGATGCCTTTCTTACTACAAGTGATGAGTGAGTGTGAGGTTCTTCCCATTGAATACTCATGCCTTCGTTTTCTCATCAGTAAACTAGGCATAATAATAGTAGCATAAGTTTGTTGAGATTTCAAAGAGCTAATACATGTAAATTACTAGTTAAGTATCTGGCACATAGGCATGTGTGGGTTGCCTATTATTTTTGCTATTAGGCATCTTGCTCATAGAATGCCTTCTCCAAAGCCCATTGTTACAGATTTCGTATCAGCTCCAATGTAACCTTTCACCTAGATCTTGCCTGGCTCTTTAAGGGCCTTTGGCTTAGCCATGAATTGAGCACACTCCAAAGGTGTTACAAAGAAAGTCTCGTACCACGTCTCTTTAAATCTGAATGTCAATATCGCAAGTCTTGGGCCCCTTCTTGAGTTTCCTGCTTGGGCACGGGCCAGCCTTCCCTGCTTCTGGGTCAGCTTTCTGGACCTGATACCATAGTGGTGACTGTTCGGAGGGTGGCTGTGACTACACATGCTGCACTCAGGACCCCGAGGCCAGCTCTGGGGCCCAGCTCTGTGCCCCCAGAAAGGACTCTGGAGCATCAGGGACCAAGATGGGCACAGAGTCTCTGTGACTAATGGCCCAAGAGCCTGGACAGGTTTGAGCCTGTGGATGGGGAATCAGGAGCTTAGCAACTGGAACTGTTGCCAACAGGGGCAGGGCTGACACGGTAATGAAAAAGACATATGGTCCATTCAAGAGTTAGCTAGTTAGTGAAGAAATTGCTCTGGAAATAGTATATTTCTGAGATGGATGCAGAATTCACAGGCTTTAGCCATAGATCACGTCATGTTTTCAAACACATTTCTCTTTGTCAACAATTTCACTTATTCTGCAGCTTGTGCCCAGTTCAAGAGCCATAATTCCTGCCAATGAGATGGAGCCATGTCGTTTGGGTTCCCAAATTGAGTTGGTGTATTGCAGCTAAAAGGCCGTCTCATCGTTTAGTGGAGTTTGAAGATGCACCATCAGCACCGTTAGGATGACAGACGAGAAACCTCCAGTCTGGCAGGGCCTGGCTGAGCAGAGCTGACTGCGCACCTGGCCGGCCCTGTCCACACCTGCTGGTGATTCACCTCATGTGTGGCCTTCTGTTTTGGGATGGCAGGTGGGCACTAGAGCCAGGTGCTGTCTGGAACTCCAGGGTCAACCCTAGTCCTGCGGACAACAGCTTCCAAGGTTTCCCTAAGTCACAGTTCACAAGGACCAGCAAAGGACAGAGGCACTGGGATGCCCTGCAACCCAGGGCGACCCCCCGGGGACCTTGGATGTCTGTGTGAGGCAAGGCACCTGCAGTGGCTCAGCTCTGTGAGGCCACAGAGGAGATGTGCACAGGCAAGTTGCGGGGATGGGGTTATTGCAGGTGTTCAGGAATGTAGGAACGAGGGGGTCAAAATGGGCCATGTGTCTGCATCTCGGAGGACTTGACTCTCTAGGAAGGTATGCAGCAGGTGCACAAGTTGGACAAGTGACATTTGCCCCTGTCCCCCATTGCTTCTCCCAGGTAGAAGGAGGGGTGAAAGCACAAGCCAAACACCTCTGCTTACCAGGTGTCCTGGGCCAGGTCTTTAAAACTCTGCCAAGTTTTCCCCATGGTCATTGAAGACTTTGATGTATTTTGGGATCAATTTAAGTAACTTGTATTTTGCTAGAAAAATCGTTCACTTCCCCTAGGATTTTAGAAATATTGATGAAAAAGTCCCCCTTGTTCCCCCTCCCCCCGGGTTACCAATCCAGCATGTAGGGAGCTTAGAAGTCACCACCCTGAGATCCATAAGGAGAGTGAGGTCGTAGGACAAACTGCTGCCCCCAAACTGGAGAGATCAACAAGTGAACCCAGAGGTCACAGCTTATAGGAACAGAAACCCCATGAGGTGAAACCCTCCTGGGAACAGTGTAGGGTGATGGAAACCTGAACTATAACTGATGAAAAAAGAACAAGGCAACAAATAGAGCACAGTAACCAATATGGTAGCTACTAATCGAACTACATCAATGATCACTAAATGCACCAGTGACAAGATTGTCAAAGTGGATCAAAAAAACAAGACCCAAGAAACCACTTTAAAGATAAAGACACATAGAACTAAATGGACAGAGAAAGCTATGCCATGCTAACACCAATAAAAAGAAAGCAGGAGTAGTTATAGTAATTTCAGGCAGTGAACTTCAAACCAAGGAAAATTATCAGGGATGAAGTGGGCATTACATAACGATGAAGAGGTCAATTCTCCACGAAGGCATAACATCCCCTAATATGTACACTCCTAGCAACAGAGCATCAAAAGTATTGCCATCTAGTTGTATGTGCTGTTCTCTTACACTTTGTTTGTTCCTCACTCTTAACTATCCCCACGCTATTATCCCTCTGAAACCACAAGGGAACATAGCTATCCTCAGAGCTGTCAATGGTCTGAAGATGTGATTGTTCAGACCCAGGGTTGAAACAAAGGGTTTTATACAAGGAATTAAGGGATGAAGCTTTGGCCTTTTCAAGGGGAGGATTGCTTTATATGAGGGCAACATGCAGAGCTCAGAAAGTCAACAAGAGCTAAAACGTGAATGTTCTTGCTGGTAGTTCAGGAGAACTGGGGAGAACAGGTGAATGGTAATTCAGGTTAGCTGCAGCTCACGTCTATTTCCTCCTCTCCTCCAAAGAGGTGCTGGGGCCAGGCCTCAGGGATGAGCTAGGCAAGGGCTATGTTTATTGGGAAAGAAGGGATCTATAAGTACATCTCCAACAAAGGCTTCTAATATTTGTGCTGGTTTCATTACAGTCTTTGCTGCTACGCAGACCTGCATGGGAGATAAAAAACTATAAAGATGTCAGCTCAAATATGTTTAATTCTACCTCAAATGGCAATTCTCAGCATGTCACAGAGGCACTGGTTAACTTAATAGGGTAACAGATGGAGCATATGAGCTCAAAATCATGGTTAATATTTTATGAAGATCCATTAGGTTCATATGAGCAAACCATAGATGCTATTGATGTACTTTGATGAGATACTCATCCATCCATCCATCCATCCATCCTGGTGTACATACATACATACATACATACATACATACTTCTTTAGATAATGAACCGCTAATGCAGAACCTGTATTTTATTTTTCTGTCCCCCTCAAAACCTGCGTGTATCGAATGCTTAGAAGCCATGTCTTAAAGAGACTGAGCTTGTTTATTTGGGGTGTTTGGCTCCTCAGAGCAAACTAGCCCGAATTGACCTTTCAGCCTGGGACGCCTCACGGTGACGAGGGTTCCTGGGCTCTACTGCGAAATGGGGGAGTCTGCCTCGCTCCCTTTCTTGTGCTGAGTGATGTTAGCAGCCAAACTGAAGAGAGTAAACAGGGTGAAGTCAGAAACTTCCAGCCTTCCCCGTTCCATTTCACTCACCCCTCCACAGAGCTTGGTGGGGCTGAACCAGGAGATGATCTGACTGGCAGACACCAGGCTATCCTCAGAATCCACCCCCTGCTCCGTCCTGCTGATGAAGGTTTTCTTTCTGAATCAGTCTTAGGTACTGAATTCCTCGTTCCTTAAGGTTAGCGTTCTCCCAGGAAGCTCTTCAGCACATCATTTAAACAGCCTGCTATGTGGCCCCACCTATCCAATGGGTCCAAAAAGAAGAATAGCAGCTAATGTTTGTCATGTACCTACTATGTGCCAGGCACCGTAACTGTGTACTTTAGTTGTCTCAATCCTCAAAATAACCTCACTAGTCAAGATTCTTTTGGTTGCAAATTACAGAAAATCCAACTAAAAACCAACTTAAGCTGCAAAGGCAATTTATTGACTTAAGTAACAGAGAAGCCCAACACAAGCAGGCACCTAAATTGCACAAACAAAACAGGACATGGCTCCCTCTGGGTGGGTCTTAGACACTTCTCTCTTTCTTTGTGTGTTCCTTAAGTGTAACTTTCCATTCACTTTCTCATATAATATTCATTATTATTATCACCCTCACTTTACAGTTAAGAAAACCGAGGCATGGGAAAGAGCTCTACAAAAGATAGCTGGTTGGATACATGACTATGCAATCACTCATGACTACGGAAGAGAAGGTGAAGGCCTTTGTCAATTGGGCCCATTGGGTGGACTCTGGACAGACTGTTCCTGTTTGAATCCACAACTGAAGCAGAGAGAAGAGAAGTTTTTGCTCCTCCTATGCCCTTGTCCATCCTTGTGATCTCCCTTGAACCATCAATCATGGAGCTACATTGGGAGTCTCCCTGACTGTGGTTCTATGGGTGGGTATGCACGGCCATGGGTCCAGAGCACCGAGCATCCTGCCTCTGCTCACGCTTCCCCCAGGCCTGCCTCTTCCCGGGGCTCCACCTGGCTGTCCTGTTGCTAACTAACATCAAAGGACAAATGTGGTCCTATATTTCAAAGTCTTTGGGCAGATCTGATTAATTTTAGAAATAAACAACATGAAGATTCATCACGAACTTTCAGGTATGAGCAGCAATAAACAAACCCCGAGCATGGAGCACTATTTATTTATTAAAACAGTAAATTGAAGGGAAATGGGCTATTTATTTTGCACGATGTCTTCCACAGAAATAATTGGCTCATTAATCACACTCTCACTGTGGTCACGTTTGGAAGGTCAGGCTCATCAGGAAATTGAAATGGAGGCAGTCTTTACAGCCATTTCCTGTGGAGCCCAGTGAGGCTGGCTCCCGGTGGCCTTGGCACCACCTGTGGATCCCTTATCACACAGAGGCAGCCAGGGGGCTGGCAGGTGGTGGTGTCTAGTGGTTAACACCACAGCCTTAAAGCAGGGGGTCTGAGTTCAAATGCTGGCTACAACCACTGGCCAGCTATGTGACCTTGGGCAAGCTATTTAACTTCTATGCCTTGGTTTCTTCATCTATAAAATGATGCTGAGAATGGAACCTATCTTGTAGGGTACAGTGAGTTGGCAAGACCCTAGTACAGTCTGGGTCAGGTCCGGTGCTCCTATAGGTGTTAATGATCCAGGTATAGTCTCAGGGTGGAGCACTGGCATCAATGCACACTCAGTTACTGTGGGGCTCCCAGGGTCCTCCAAGGGAGGCAGAATGGTGAGGTAGAGGCTAAGAGAACAGGCTTTACAATCAGCCTGAGTTCAAATCCAACCTCTGTCTCTTACTAGTTATGTGTCCTTATAGAATGATTTGGCCTTTCCATGACTCGATTTTCTTACCTATAAAATGGTGGTGATAATAATAGCTGCTTCTATTATTAATAGTTGATATTATAATGAATATTAAATGAGAAAATACATAGAAAGTACTTACCTCAGAGGTACTGGCCATAGAATCAAATGTTTGTTGTTATGAGTATGTTTAGGACCGTCCTGGCCTGTGACTTTCCCCAGACACCAAGCATGGTACAGGTGAGCAGGCACACTGAATTTCAGCTCTTTCCCCTGGCAGGGATGGGGAGGAGGCCAAAGCCCAAAGGGGGAAGGGCTGAAGGCAGTGTGCCTGTAGCTTGAGGTTCTATGCAATTTGGGCAGGTGACTGCCCAGTGTTTGGGTCCGTGGGGCAGGACGCAGCACTGATTAGTAGCGAGCCTCTTGGCAGCAGCATCCAGCCAATGAGGGGCTCCAGAGCCCCTGCCCAGTGAGCTGAGGGCCATGGAGAGATGCAGGCCATCTGGGAGGACACCTTCTGGAGCCACACAATGGAGCAGGGTGGAAGGGCAGGATGGAAAGGCAAAATAGGACACTGTACATGCTTTGCCTCTCTCTGGCTCATCCTCTCTGGTTCTCTTCCCTATGGAAGCCAGAGACTCAGACTCTTTCCCAACACATCACTCCAGGCAGCCCTGACCAACCAAATGAACTCAAATGGAAGGGATCTGTTAGCTAGTCCAGTGCACAAGGTTGAGGGCCCGTCCTAGGCTCTTTTACAGCATCGAGACCAATTCTAGGCCCCCAGGAAGGGCTGAGGCTATTGAAGGAGGCCCAAGTCTTAATCCTAGAGGGATTGGACAGGAAGAGGCAAGGCTGACAACATCCTTAGGGACTCAGGCTGCAGGTGGGGAGACCTCTCTCCTTTCTCCTCTCTCTTTCACATCAGTAAAAGGAATAGTTAAACAGGGAAGCACATGTATGGTTTGTTTCCGTGCAGGAGGCTTTCAGAGGCTGAGGGAGAGATGTGACTAGGAAGACAGGAGGGGCGGTGATGTGGCCTGAAGCCTTTCCTGGCTGCTCCCTGGCCTGCTCTGTGGACCGCATCAGTGGCTCCTCCACCTTCTGCCTCCAGCTGGGTTTGGTCAATAGGCAGCTTTGGTTGAATATCTGATAGCAGAGGAAGGAGACATGGAGGTATTTTCTCAAGCCCCCTAAGGCTCCCTCTCTGCTGGGCTGTGGGTTCTACAGTGGGGGTTCCTCCTAAGTTGGCTATGGATCCTCCTGGACAGCCCACTTCCATGAAAGCAGCCGTCAGTGGGGTTTGGAAGCACCACTCCCTCTCTGTCCCATGAGCTCCCACTCCTGCTGTCTTTGGGAGTTTCACCTTACCCTGCCCACACTGCTATCACCCTCATTAGACTCTTCAGTTAACCCCGTGTGTGCCATCTGTGTCCAGCCGAGGTCCGGACTCATATGCTGAGCACAGAAGGGTCTTTTTTTGCCCTAGTCAGGAAAGCATCAGGTTATATCAGGGGCATTTTCACTGTCAGGAACTGAGGGTGACCAGGTCTCTGAAAGCTGTGGCTAGAACATCCTAGGGGAGCAGAAAATATTGGGGGGAAATGACTCCCAGGCTGTCTCCTTGGTCTGGGGATCATGTCCATGGAGTCCCCTTTATTAGCTCAGTCCCTTTGGGAAATCCTGGTGTGCCTCACCAAGAAACATAGGGGTAGGATTTGGACAGAGCACAAAGGGAGTACAGTGCCCCCTAGGGGCTGTTGTGAGGGTGGCAGCAGCAGCTCTGGGAATTGGACCCAAAACTTCTATGTTGAAGTCCTCAACACCTGTACCTTAGAATGTGACCTCGTTTGAAGATAAGGTCTTTCCAGGGGTCATAGATTAGAACGAGGTCACTAAGATGAACCCTAATCCAATACAACTGGTGTCCTTTCAAGAAGAGGAAATTTGGAAGCAGAGACAGGCAGGCACAGAGGGCAGGCGATGTAGAGACAGAGAGAGAGGGAAGCCATCTGTAAGCCCAGGAGAGGGGCCTGGCACATGTCCTTCCCTCACAGCCCTCAGAGGATCCAACCCACTTACACCGGGACCTTGGGCCTCCGGGCTCGAGAACTGTGAAACTACACATTTCTGTCGTTTAAGCCACCAGTCTGCGGGATTTTGTTACAGGAGCCCTAACAAACTACTACTCTTCGCAAGAAAAACTTCTGAACAAAAGAACAAAGACATGGGACATGAACATCCCTGGAGGAGTGGGCTGCCGATGTCCAGTGGCGTGACCGCCAAGAAGCCAGGGCCCCTCACATCCACAGCCCACCCTGTGTCCAAAGTCCCCGTCCTGGATGCTTTAGGCACAACCTCTGAGTCTGGTGCCTGAATTATTCATTTGCCATTTTTGATGAGACGCACTGAAGGTGTTAGGCCAGGAAGGAATGTGATCAGAGTTGCATTTCCAAAAGAGCCCTGTGACTACTGCACGCGGAGGACAGATGAGGCACGGCGTGGGAGAGACTGGAGGTGAAGAGGTGGGTCCACATGAACGATGAAGGGGCCTGGGGTGTATTACCGAGTTGTCAGGATGCATCACTGCCTGGGGGACTGAGATACAGGTGGGAGGCCGAGGAGTGAGGGGGTTAGGGGTGAGAGGAGGTCTCTGGCTTGAGCACCTGGTGGGGGTGGTGTCACTGGGGTAGGCCTGGGCGGAGGAGTGATAGGTCTGCTTTCAGCACATAGTCAGCATTATCTGAGGGATAGCACCCAGCTG
Organism: Murina feae; assembly: GCA_004026665.1. Lineage (NCBI taxonomy): Eukaryota > Metazoa > Chordata > Mammalia > Chiroptera > Vespertilionidae > Murina > Murina feae. The sequence continues at coordinate 200 of PVJC01050576.1, read as the reverse complement.
CCCAGAGCCCATCAGCAGTTGGGAGATCAGGCCTGGGATGTAGATGGGGATTTGGGGGGCACTAGTGTTCATGGGGGGCATGTGCAGGAGGAGGGGGAGTGAGCTGCATCTCCCAGCGGCAACCCTAGAGATGAGCATTTGGGAGAGGGCAGCACAGGGAAGGAGAGGGGAGATGAGACAGAGAGGGGGGAAGAAAGGGA
>PVJC01050575.1:0-11761 GCA_004026665.1 Murina feae | reverse complement strand
GCAGACTGGGGCCATCATAGGACATCCATTGAGGGGTCCCAGACTGTGAGAGGGCACAGGCCGGGCTGAGGGACTCCCTTCTCCCCGAGTGCACAAAGTTTTGTGCACCAGGCCCCTAGTATACAGAGAAAAGGAAGTCTTCCTTCTCACTCTTGCTCTCCAGTTCTCCTCTCTTCAGGTGTCTTGCACGCCCCCTACTGGGGATCAAACCCACAACCCAGGCATGTGCCCTGACTGGGAATCAAATTGTCACGTTCTGATTCATAGGTCAGTGCTCAACCACTGAGCCACACTGGCAGGGCTCTGTGTTTTTTTAAGTCATGATGTCAAACATTTGTGTGCACTCATTTTGGGTTCTATGCTTTTTACTCCTGTAGATTTTTTAAATTAAGTAGCTTTTAATAGAATATAAGATATTTTAATAGACTATAGGAATAACAGAATATAACAATTAGGTAGTTATGGATTATTTTATTAGAGTACAAAAGATAGACGTTTAGTTTGAGCGGCCTATTGTGCTATTATGTTTATACTAGGGGCCCAGTGCACAAAAATTTGTGCACTTGGGGTGTCCCTCAGCCTGGCCTGTGCCCTCTCGCAGTGTGGGACCCCTCAGGGGATGTCCAACTGCTGGCGTGCCTGGCCAGCCTGGGTGAGGGGCTGATGGCTGTTTGCAGGCTGGCCAAGCCCCCCAGTGTGGACCTTCACCCCATTGGGGTGTGGCCAGCCTGGGTGAGGGGTTGAGGGCCGTTTTTAGGCTGCCCACAGTTCCTTCAGGTTTTGGGTCCCTACTGGGGTGCCTGGGCAGCCTGGGTGAGAAGCTGAGGGGCGTTTTCAGGCTGCCCACAGTCCCTTCAGGGTTTGGGTCCTTACTGAGGTGCCTGGGTAGCCTGGGTGAGGAGCTGAGAGACGTTTTCAGGCTGCCCACAGTCCCTTCAAGGTTCGGGTTCCTATTGGGGTGCTTGGGCAGCCTGGGTGAGGGGTTGAGGGCCGTTTTCAGGCTTTCAGGCTGCCCACAGCTCCCATTGACCCAACATCCCAGCAAGGCTGGCTGGAAACAGGTTTCTGGGGTTTATTTATTTTCCATAATTGAAACTGCTTTAATCCGAGGCCTAGGCAGGTAACAAAGCCTCCTGTTTGGTTCAACTCTGTGGCTTCTATAATTGCAACTACGTTGCTGTGAGCAGAGAGAGGCCCAGCCGGCCTAGGCAGGCAGTTTCCTCCATCGCTGGTGCAGTGGAAACCTCCTGTTTGGTTCAGCTCCATGGCTTCTATAATTGCAGCTATGTTGCCATGAGCAGAGAGAGGCCCAGCCAGCGTAGGCAGACAGTTTACTCCTGGTGCAACGGAAGCCTGCTGTTTACTCTAGTTCCGTGACTGCCGGCCTCCATCTTGGCTGGGTTAATTTGCATACGGCCGCTCTGCTTGGCTGGTGGGCATGGCTTAGGCATCCTGGAGAAATGGTCAATTTCAATATTACTCTTTTATTAGATAAGATAACAAAACCTTGCTGATTCCTCAATGATCTATTTCAATATCTTATTAAACTTTGTTTAAACTTTAGTGGGCATTTAAAAAAAACTTTCAGTTTAAGGACTTTTTTCTTTTGGAGGTAGGCTGTAAAGGTAGCTGTGCCCGGGTAAATTGGTTATTATGAAGGAAAGAACTGCGTTATATTTCAACTCATACATGTCTACTTAATTCTTTTTGGGAAGCCTGTGCGAGTGTGTGGCAATCGTGGGACTTTCCTCCAAGGGAAAATCACCATATGTAGAACTGACAAAGTAAAGATAATAGAATAAATTTAGTCTAGTGTTTCTTAGCCTTGGAGGTTCCAAGTTAGTGGGTCTGGAACTGGTCCAAAATCTGTATTTCTGACATGCGTCTTAGATGATTCTGAACTAGGAGTTAGGAACTAGTGATGTTGTTCCATGCCTTACTGATGATAAAAACGAATTACAAGGATTCATACTACTGACTCAGTTGCATCTGTGTGAATGTAAACCCCATTTGCCTTGTGAGGGCTTGGGAAAGAGGAAACTAAAAAGGCAAAAGGAGTGACTCCTGATAGCTATTTCAGAGCATTTTATGTCAAAACTGGCCCAGCGTCTTACAGCTTCTTATGGAAAAGCTTCAAACATACGGTGCTTTAGGAATGAGGCTCAGCTCAAATGTCGGGGGGAATGCGAAGCAGGATTGGGTCAAATAGCATTTGTTGAAGTTATGGATCAGTGATTAGTAATTATTTTTTAAAAAACATTTTAGGATGATTTAAATCGTTAGCATTTATGTTTAGCTGTTAAAACAAAACATACTATTTTTGTTAAAAAATTTTGAAAGACCTGATATGTGGAAAAACACAATCTAGAAAACTTAAAGGTCATCTGGGCACACAATCTCTTCCTGTCGCCGGCCTTAGAGAAACCTTACATTTGTATCATCAGCCATAAATAAGCCCCTTTAATAATCACATATAACGTTATGTTAGGAGGAAATAACTGCTCCATGAGTACTAGACCTGCAAACCTGAAAGACTTCTTTGAACATCTTAACCCCTTTGTCCTTCAAAGAAACATACAACGGGAAATCCATGAACCAGAAAACCCAAACTACTCACCAATCTTAAGTGCAGGGTTTAAAACAGCAATAGGAAGTAAAGCCCATTTCTGTGATGTCAAGTGCTATTCTGGTATATAACAAAACAGTTGAATTGTAAGTCCCCACACAGTTAAAATATTAAACAGACCCTCAGCTATAAGATGTGTTGCCTGGCATCTATATGGAATATAACCAGAGTAATCAGAGTATATTGCACTTCTCCACACAAAGAGAACCAAAGCTACTGCTTCTAAAGATTAGGAAACTTTCCTTAGACTGACAGAAGACAGTCCAGAGGAAATGGCTTGGGGGTGGAGGAGACGTATGAGGGAGGATGAAAGGCACAGTATTCATACTATCCAAATTAGAGCCAGGATGTTTATGCTCAACTCTTGTCTTGGCTCTGTGTCGAGGGGACTGAATAATGGGACATGGGAAAGTGTATCTCTGAGATCCCTAAATTCAGCACTAAATATACCAAATTCCTCCTATAAGCAATCTCTGCATGTCTCAATATATATTGTGATTAAAGTCCAAAGCCAGCTAATGCTAACTACCCCTTCCTCTTTGTTGTTGCCAGTATCCTTCCTAAAGCTGTTAGTTCATCCTGTTGTTTACAAATCACTTGCTTCCATAGGATTGTAACTTTATGGGGAGTGTTTTTATTTATTTTTCATTTACTCAGACAGCATATATTTTTTGTGTGCAACTATTTCATGACTAGAGGCCTGGTGCCCGAATTTGTGCATGGCTGGGGTCCGGCCAGCCCACCCCGATCAGGACCTATCGGGCCAGGCCTGGCAATTGGTGGGCCTGCCAAACTGGGTGGAGGGGGGGCGATCAGGGGTGGGGCTGGCTGGGGGGAGGGGCCTCTGGTGGTTGGGAGGCTGGCCCTTCCTCCTGGTCAAACTCCCAGTTGAACTCTTGGTCTAGGGGACAATTTGCATATTAGCCTTTTGTTCTATAGGGTGAGCACTGTGCTGGCTGGGCACATAGATGTAATCATTAATAAGATAGACCTGGTTCCTGTCCTCATAGAGCTTACATCTCCCTTAGCGCTTTATACATAGTTGACTTCATTTGTCACGTGATGTGGACGTTAGGTTAATGCAGATTATTAAATTAGCACCATTTGCGGTAGCGTTAAAACATTTCAGATGTCAGTGTCTCATAAATCTTTGGCTAGTATTAAGATTAATACTGACATCAGTGGAATTTAGACTCAAAACTATATTTAGCAAACTTAAGGGATGTTAATTTTCTTCCTGAAAGAGCAGATCTAATTAAGTTTTTTTCTTAGGAATTAAAAAAGTTCCATGCATAATTTGCAATGGCAAACAAAGAGAACTATTTGTATCTTATTTTTGCTGCCAGAGATGAAAACAATTACTGTCCTGGGTCTGAACACAGAAAATTTTGATGCTTTCTGTTGAGTTGGCTTTCTTTACAGATACCACTCACAAGAAAATCAGGACTTTAATAGTAGAAGTTTTAATAACTTTGGAAGTGGGAAGTTTAAGAATCTCCTTACAGAGCTTAGGGAGCCGCAGGTGGAATTTGCCTGAAGTATTGTTAGATTCTGTGGCCCCTGTCGCTGAAGGAGTCTTGTACATGAGTTCTCTAGTTGCATGTGGGGGTTTGGAGAAGATTGGAGAAGGCTAAGTCTGTCCAAATAGGGCATCTGTCTCCTGAAGGATTTAAGCACGTCCCTGAACCAGGGTAGAAACTCCCTGCTGGATTTTGAATTTGAAGTAAAACTTATTCTAATTTGCCTAGTTTCAAGTTGTCTCCTGCATTTTCCAGTGTGCCTCAACAACAACTGAAATTTTGGGTTTTCTTAATGTAGACCAATTCACTTTACTAAGAATTGATTTATTTTTCACACACAGACCACTGTGTCACACTGTGTGTAAGGTCTTCTAAAAAGGCCAAACATCCTCTGGCCTCAATATTATTGAGCTAGAGTTAATACTGGTAATTCATGTTATTATTATTATTATTTTTGCAAAGGAACAATAGACTTTTCAGTTTGGTTCTTTTTAAAAAAATATATATTTTATTGATTTTTTACAGAGAAGAAGGGAGAAGGATAGACAGTTAGAAACATCGATGAGAAACACCGATCAGCTGCCTCCTGCACACCTCCCACTGGGGATGTGCCTGAAACCAAGGTACATGCCCTTGACCGGAATCGAACCTGGGACCTTTCAGTCTGCAGGCGGACGCCCTATCCACTGAGCCAGACGGGTTAGGGCTATCAGTTTGGTTCTTGCCACTATTTCTGTTCTATCCTAAACCAGTTAAATTATTTCCAGGATGTATCTTAAACTCCCCATGATTTTTTTTTCCCAATCATGGATATTTTTCCATTGATTTTTAGAGTGGAAGGGAGGGGGAGCAACACACAGAGAGAAACACGGATGTGAGATAGATACATTGATTGGTTGCCTTCCATAGGCACCCTGGGATGAGCCTGCAATCGAGGTACAGGTGGAATTGAACCCAGAACCTTTCAGTGCGCAGGCTTGGAAGCTCTACCCACTGAGCAAAACAGTTAGGGCATCCCCGTGATTTTTGATGCTTTCCCTGCCGCTGGTTAAACACCTCCTTAGGATACGTGACAATGGAATTGGCTTGGGTTTTTAAACATGTCTTGGCCTTAGGGCCCGTTTATGTTCATACACATTTGTTCCTTCAAAATGTAAGTAGGTTTGTGAAAGTCAATTTCGTGCATTTCAATATCAAGTTCTACTTATAGTGATTTATGGGAGAAGAAATTGGGTTACATGGCTTCCTAATATCCCACTAAGTATGTATGAGTTTAAATTTTAAGTCACTTGTATTATTCTTTTCTGAGTGGACTGTCATATTGCGTTAAAATTTTATTTCACAAGTCCACTAATAAATCACAGATTCTTACCGCTGTGAGGAATTTTATTGCTTATTATTTAATGACACCCTTTTCTTGTTTTTGGTTTTGCTAGCTAATGTAGTATTTAAAACAAATTCTCAGAATGCCCTTGGAACTTTCGGTTCAGCCCAAACTCCTTGGAACCCCAGAGCTTTCAGAGTTCCTGTGCTACCCCTGCAGAACCACACGGAGCTTTTAGTGTCTGGGTTTTGCAGGGCTCCCCCAGGCCGAGGACTGGGAGAACGGAAAGATCTCATCGGTTTTTTTGGAGGCAGGTCCAGGCAGCTTTTCCCAGACTCTCTCAGCTCCGGCTTTTCATGCATACCAGCAGAGCCGCTTTTTTCCTCCAGTGATTGAAACCATCTGGACTACAGGGGGGTCACGTGTGTGTGTGAGAAAATGACATAAAGTTTTAGACCCCCCTGTGCTTTGCTCCAGACCCAGACAATTCTAAGTTGCATGGTGCCGAGGTGAGGACCCTTCAGTGTGAGGGCCAACTCCTTATCCTGCCCACCCTCAACCCCCATGTCCCCTATTCCTGTGTCTCCTTCCCCCCGCCCCCATGCGGCCCGCCCCTCGCGCACTCTCAGCGCGGTTTTCTTGTAGCCTCGGAACACACCCCTCCGCCTGGCTCCAGCAGCCCACCCTCTCCGTCTGGGGCCGAGGCACACCTCCTCCACGCCCCCTCCACTCAAATCTGCGATCCCTCCCCTTCTCCCTGCAGCCCAGCGGTGCGGATGCCTGCCGGCCGGCCGGCCGCCCTCCGGGATCAGCTCCACCTCCGGGCTGCGCGGCTCCAGTCAAGCTGCCCATCGGTGCGAGCGCCCAGCCTGGCTGGGGAGCACGGAGGTAAGTGTGTTCGCCCCCCCCCATCCCCCGGGCTTTTCCTGCCCGTCTGCCCGCCGGCAGGGAGGTTGCCTGCTCGCCCCAGTGCTCTTGCTCAAGGCGGGTGGCGGTCCAGAGGGTGCCGGTTCCGGCTGTGCCTCGCCCGCCCGCTGCTGCGGTCCCAGCCGGTTTCCCGCTATTCACCACTCCTTGCCCCCGGCGGTGTTCCGGTTCTGTGAGTGTTAGCATCCTGGCGCCCAGACTCTGGGGGGCCTCTGTAGGCACTGAGGAGCTGGACGGGTAGGGAGCTGGTCGGGGCTGGAGGGGACTGCCCTCCGGGAGGTCGGGGCTGGCTCTGCCTTCCCGCCTGCTGGGGCTGCGGTTGGGGGTGGGGAACATCCCGCCAGGGGTTTGGGGAAGTGCAGAGCTGTGGTGTGCAAGAGATGACTACGGGTCGGGGCGGCCCTAGAAGTGGACAGGCCGCCTTGTCCCCTGGACATGCCCAAGCTGCTCTGCAGTGGCTGTGGTAGCTTGAATGCAAGCTCCATAAAACACACACACACACACAACTCAAACAAAGGGAAATTAACTTTGTACTCTAAACAAATTAAACTGTGTTTATTGGGAATGATTACCTTTCCTTTTTTGCTCCTCTTCTTAAGTGTACTAAGTATTAAAGATACACATATTTTAAAAATTGACCCAGCCAATGCTCATGCTGTCTTCTCCAAGAATTTAATAATTTAGTAGAGTTCAAGAGACTGAACATTTTCAAGTGTTCCTAAAGCGATCATTGCATTTCCTGAGATCTTTAAATGAATGTGGTTCATATTACTTGAATAAAACAACTTCTTCACTAAGTGAGAGAATTTGCCTTGTGTCTGCCAAAGTCCAGCTTTTGCTTGTATCCCCATGCAGGTGTTTCTGCTGTTTGGACAGCGGGGTCTTGGGAAGGGTGAAGAGGTCACTATCCCACCTCCAGGACTGTTTGGAGCGATCTCGTACATGCACATATTTCAGCTGGCTACCTTAGGACAGGGCCACAAGGCTAAAACCCAAGATTGCATTATTTGTTTCTCTCCAAGTCATATTCTCAGAAGGTGAATCCCATCATTGATGGGATTCTTCAGGAGTAGAGGTTTCTAAAGGATCAGAAATAATCTAGGTTCCAGAAAGCTGGTCAGAGATGGAGACCAAATTGCTTATAGTCTGTCTTCCATGCTGAGTTAAGGACAGTGCAAAGCAAGAGCTCAGTAAGGGCTGGTTGAATGCATGGAGTGAAGTACAGGCCTTCTGCACCCTTAATAGACAGCTCTGAGGCAACGCTGTCTTCCAAGTATTTGTGTGTGTGTGTGTGTGTGTGTGTGTGTTTTAATTCTCACCCCAGGATATTTTTTTCCATTGATTTTTAGAGAGAGTGGAAGGGAAGGGGAGAGAGAGAGAAACACCGATGTGAGAAAGACACATCAATTAGGTGCCTCCCGCACGGCAGGGGAGAACCCACAACCCAGTTACGTGCTGGGAATCAAACTATGACTCTTTGGCCCGAGGGCCGACTGAGCAAAACTGGCCAGGGCCAAAGTATTTTTTTATTGCACACTTAGATTGTGATTGGCTTGATATTTAGTAAAAAAAAATTTGCTCTTGGGTTTGTGGACTCATTTTGGAAAGAAGAATGACACATAAGAGAAAAATAACAGTTTCAGATTAGAAAAGCTCAGAGGAGAAAACACTTATGAGCCAGGGTGGCTTCGTAGAAGAGAATGAATTTCCTTTAGGCCTTGAAGCGAAACAAGCAGAGAGTTGCTGGGGAGTTTTCAAGAGAAGAGAGAGCAGACCATTTGGATTGGAGCTTACTGAGCATCTGCTCTGTGCCACCTGCCATGCTCTTCCTTTCATCTTTCAGTATTGTGAAGTAGGCATTATTATTCTTGTTTTAAAGAGAGGGAATTCTTGTTTTAAAGGAGATCAGAAAGATAAGTGACCTGCTTAAATCACACAAGGAGTAAGTGGTAGAGCTGGAATTCCATCTCCCTGTTGTCTGCCTCTAAAGCTTGTCCTCCCACAATGGGTAGGGGGAGGTTTGGTGGAAGCTGACCTTCTCCAAATTGAGGTGCTCCCTTCCCCAGCTTGAATTCTGGAACTTTATCCTGCACATATTGTCTAGTTTTTAAAGATTTTGGAGAGAAGGAGTGATGGGAAAACTGTGTTTTAGAAGATTAATGTGACACCTGTATTCAGGAATGTGACAGACTCATCACAAGTAAGATGTAGTTCCTAATTAGGAGGTTAAAAAAAAAAGTGAATGTAGCCAAGATATCTAGATATTTAAATTCCTGCCCTGTTTATCTTTCAATAGCTTGGGTCGTCGTGGGATGAGAACTAGTCACACTGACCATAGGGCTACTGGGGATCAGCAAAGAGCTGGATATGACCAGGCGAACACTGAAGTGGAATGTGTATATAGAGCCACACAACTGGTGGCTTGTCCTTTATGTTCCCCACAAGTTTTGCAGTGCTTTGTGCAAGTTCTTTTCTCTCATGACTACCCAGGGGTCCCTGGGACAATCAATCTTATCATTTGCTTAAGAGCCTTTACTAAGTGGAAAAGTTGAGCTCCAAACCAGGGCCTCTGCCCTGGATTTAAATTGAGGTGCTCCCTTCTCCAAATTTTCTTGTTTCTTAAAAATGCTAAATTAAAGAAAAACTTGGTATTGGCAAGGTAAAAATGAATTGAGATTGCCTTTCTTAATAATTAAGATAAAAAGTACATTTATTTCCTTGTTTTGTTATGGAGAAACAACAGGATGGATGCCTCTGGTGAGTTACCGTGCGGGAATTTGGAAGGGCTATGAAAGCGAGGATTTAGAGATGAGAAACCTTTTCCTGCCTCCCTCCACATTTCTTACCAGTTAATTGTGTTGTTCATATATACAACTAGGGAGCTTACAGGCCAGTTGAATACCCAAGTTTATAGCCAAGCCCTTTGATTCTTGACAGATAATGGACTCAGGAAGGGCAGCAGTGGGTAGAGCCATTTTGCTAGAATTGTCTCTCACTTTGTATACAGTGCAGATTTCTTGCTCTTCCTTATGCAACCTTTTCCTCTGAACTTGTCAGAATTCTGAAGGCTTGGTTCTTAGGCCAGGAATGTCAGGTAGTAGAAAGTTACACAAAAAAGGGACAGGCAGAAAAATCAAGTTTGCTAGAGAAGTTTTATTCTAATGTTAGTCAACAATTTTTTTTTTTTTTGTAAAATAAAAAAATGCAAAACCAAAATATGACCACAGTTTTTCATACCCATTTTAACTTTAAGAACTTGCTCTATGGAACGGTGCTTTGGTATGTGAAATTCTCACCAGTACCTTTAAATGTGTCACGATGACCCAGTTTGGGTTTTGAGCCTCTGAGGAATGTGACCTCTCAGTGTAAGGAACTTAGAGTCCAAAGATATGGGTTAAAGTTTCAGCTTTGCCATTTCTTTAGAAGTTTTTGGAGTTTGATGTTGGAGAATTCTCTTAGCTCAGTTTTTCTAGTTCTTCTGGATCAGAGTAGTCCCCTAGGACCAGATGGGGTTCATGCCCTAATTTGTCCCCTGGTTCCTCCTCTTGTTTTGTATGTGGTATCACTTAAAAGCCATTTGTTTTTTTCTGTAGCTTCTAGTTATAGATCAGGAAGGAAAGCCATCGAGGGCTTCCCCAGCTCATGGTAGCCCATTGGTGATCTTTCAGGATGAGTTCCAGGGAGAATGCTCTTGAGGTTAGTTTTGTGAGTTGGGGGTCTCAAAAAGAGACTTTCTCAATTCTCTTATTTAAATGTCAGAGATGTTTGGTTGCATTTGTGGCTCACTGCTTACTCACACAGTTGTTAATATTTTTATATTTGGTAAGCATTTGTTATTTTTATAATTTAGGAGTGATTTAGATTTTCTAAGATAGCAAAAAGGTAGCTTAGAATAATAGAACTGGTATATTCTTTGACCATCAGATGTGATCTCCTAGTATAGCAGAACCATTTGACTATTTGAACCCGTGCCACCTCCAAATATCTTTAAATCTCTCTCAAGAGATTTCACTACCTGCCTAAGAAATGTTTTCTGAGCTTTCTAGACTGATGATCACAAATTTTCTCCTGGTGGTTAGCCCAAGTTTTCTTTTAGTATTTCTTACCTTTACTATTTTTCCTTCTCTCTTTAATGCACAGATGTTTACAGAGTGATCCAACTGTCTTTCCTGGATCCCAATGGCTGCACCACATGTACAGACTGTCCTTTTCCATACCCATGTTTTCCTTCCCTCTGACTAAACAAACAGGGCTTTCCCTGTTTCTCTTTATGTCTTTTTAGACCTATGATGATGCTTATTGGTTTGTGTTTTGTTTTATGCAGAAAGTCAATATCAGTTATGCTGGCAGTGAGAGCTTTCAGATGTAAAGAAACCATCTTATATAATAAAGAACTAATATGCTAATTAGACCAAACAGTAGAACAACTGTCTGGATGACATTCTGGACGACCGTTTGGATGACCTTCCAGATGAAGCCGGGGCTGTGAGGGCCGGCTGAGGCTGTGAGGGGGCTGCAAGGGACTATGAGGACCAGCTGAGGCAGCTGGGGGTGCAAGGGCTAAGACCCTTGCATGAATTTTGTGCATTGAGCCTCTAGTTTGGAAATAAAATGTGTCTCTCAATGCCCCCCCCCCCTAATTAGTATGAGTAATTGAGGAACATGTGTAAACTCTGGAGATGATTTTTTCAAAAAGTTGCCGTTAAAAGAAGTTTGTCCAAATCTTTTAAGGTCTTAAAAAGAATCCAGTTTTTGCAAGATTGCACTGAAAGAAACAGACTGGCCCATTAAGGCCTTTCAGAAGTGTGGGAATCATTTGTTTAAACTGGACTTTAGGATCTGCAACAAATATGCTTGAAATAGTCTGCTTAACCCTTTGTGAATAGCATAAGAAATAAATCCTTTTTAATGACCTCTTTCGATCAAGTGCCATTGTGGTTAGAATATGCTGATTAGACATAACTGGATTGTCAGTATTCTGGAAACTACTTTGGATGAGAAGTGTCAATATTGGTGGTCTTTTGTCTGTCTTTGATGTAAAGTTCGAACCTAGATATTTGTGGATATTTCCCCCTCTTCTCTATTCGTCCTCTTCTCCACAGCTAACTGGAATGGGGTAGAAAGTGTGAGGGGCAGCAAGGGCGGGCCGAGGAGTCAGTGTCCTGGGTGTTCTGTTAGACACTAGTCTCCAAGGGAGCACTCTGCTGTGTTACTGTCATTTATGTTGTTATTCCCTTCCTCTGGCTAAACAAACAGGTCTTCCTTTTTCTCCTTCCCCTCCCTTCTCCCCCTCCTCCCCGCTTCCTCCCTTCCCCTTCTCCCCTCCTCCCCACTTCCTCCCTTTCCCTCCCTCCCTCCCTCCCT
>PVJC01050574.1:0-11756 GCA_004026665.1 Murina feae | reverse complement strand
ATGACCAAGTGTGATTTATTCCAGGGATGCAAGGATGGTACAATATTCACAAATCAATAAATGTGATATACCATTTAAACAAAGTGAGAGATAAAAACCATATAATCATATCCTTTGATGCAGAAAAAGCATTTGACAAAATCTAACACACTTGCTTGATAAAAACTCTCAGCAAGGTGGGAATAGAAGGATCATACCTCAACATAACAAAAGCCTTATATGACAAACCCACAGCTGACATCATACTCAATCGGCAAACACTAAAACCATATCCCCTAAGAACAGGAACAACACAGGGATACCCACTCTCACCACTCCTATTTGGCATAGTACTGGAAGTACTAGACATTGCAATCAGACAAAAAGAAGAAGTAAAAGGCATCCTAATTGGAAAAGAAGAAGTAAAACTGTCCTTATTTGCAGATGACATCATATTGTACCTAGAAAATCTCAAAGACTCTGTCAAAAAACTATTAGACTTAATAAATGAATTTGACAATGTAGCAGGATACAAAATTAACACCCTGAAGTCTATGGCTTTTCTGTACATCAATAATGAACTCACCGAAAGAAAAACAAAGAAAAAAAACAATCTCATTTACTATTGCAACAAAAAAAGTTAAGATACTTAAGAATAAATTTAACCAAGGAGATAAAGAACTTATACCCAGAAAATTACAGAACACTGCAAAAAGAGATAGAAGAAGACATGAACAAATGTAATAATAGACCATGCTCATGGATTGGTAGAATCAACATCATTAAAATTTCCATACTACCCAAAGCAATCTTTAAATTCAATGCAATCTCCACTAAAATACTAATGGCATACTTGAAAGACCTAGAACAAACTCTTCAAAAATTCATTTGGAATAAAAAAAAAAAATGACCCTGAATAGTTGCAGCCATCTTGAGAAAGAATAACAATGTTGGAGGCATCACAATACCAGATTTCAAGCTATACTACAAAGCCACTGTTCTCATACTGCCTGTTACTGGCATAAGAACAGATATATAGACCAGTGGAACAGAACAGAGAACCCAGAAATTGACATAAGCCATTATGCTCAATTAATACTTGATTAAGGAGACAAGAGCATACAATGGAGTCAAGACAGTCTCTTCAATAAATGGTGTTGGGAAAATTAGACAAATATTTGTAAAAAATGAAACTAGATCATCAACTTACACCATACACAAAAATAAACTTAAAATCAATAAAAGTCTTAAACATAAGATGGGAAACCATAAAAATCTTAGAAGAAGCCATATGCACCAATATAGCAGACATTTGTCGTAGCAATATCTCTACTGACACAGCTCCTAGGGCATTGGAAACTAAAGAGAAAATAGACAAATAGGACTACATCAAAATAAAAAGCTTCTGCACAGCAAAAGAAACCATCAACAAAACAACAAGAAAGCCCACTGCATGGGAGAACACATTTGCCCATGTTATCTCCAATAAGGGTTTAATCTCCAACATTTACAGGGAACTCATAAAATTCAACAAAAGGAAAATAAACAATCCAATCAAAAAATGGGCAAAAGGCCCTGACCGATTTGCTAAGTGGATAGAGCATCAGCCTGCAGACTGAAAGGTCCCAGGTTCAATTCTGGTCAAGGGCATGTACCTTGGTTGTGGGCACATCCCCAGTAGGGCGTGTGCAAGAGGCAGCTGATCAATATTTCTCTCTCATAGATGTTTCTAACTCTCTATCACCCTCCCTTCCTCTCTGTAAAAAATCAATAAAATATATTTTTTAAAAAATGGGCAAATGACCTAAATAGGATCTTTTCAAAAGAGGACATTCAGAAAGCCAAGAGACACGTGAAAACATGCTCAAAGTAACTAATCACTGGAGAGATGCAAATCAAAACAACAATGAGGTACCACCTCACACATGTCAGAATGGTTATCATCAACAAATCAACAAACGACAAGTCCTGGAGAGGATATGGAGAAAAAGGAACCCTCCTTCACTGCTGGTGGGAATGCAGACTGGTGCAACCATTGTGGAAAACAGTATGGTGTTTCCTCAAAAATTTAAAAATAGGACTGCCATTTGACCCAGTGATCCCACTTGTAAAAATATATCCCAAGAAACCAGAAACACCAATCAGAAAGGACATATGCACCCCTATGTTCATAGCAGCACAATTTACAATAGCCAAGATTTGGAAACAGCCTAAGTGCCCATCAGCAGATGAGTGGATTAGAAAATGGTGGTACATCTACACATTGGAATACTACACTGCCATAACAAAGAAGGAATTCTTACCATTTGCAACAGCATGGATGGAACTGGAGATCATTATGCTATGTGAAATAAGCCAGTCAGTGAAAGAAAAATTTCACATGATCTCACTCATTTGTGGAACATAAAGAACATTATAAACTGATAAAAATAGATAACAGAGGCAAAGAAGCATCAAACAGACTGTCAAACTATAGCAGGAAGGTTGGGTAGTGTTGGGGCTGGGGGATAAGAGATCAACCAAAGGACTTGTATGCATGCATATAAGCATAACCAATAGACACAGATACTGGGAGGAGGGTGAGGGCATGTGCCTGGGGGTAGGGAAGGCCAGGGGAAGGTCAATGGGGAAAAAAAGGAGACATATGTATTACTATTTGGAATACTTTAAACAATAAAATCAAATTAAAAAAAAAAGATACCAATACATCAAGGGCCTTAAAATGTCACTGAAATGTAACAAAATAGAACATTTTGTATTTCGCAAAACTCCTCTCAATGATAATTACCAGTATGTGTTCAGATAGAATGGTATAGTAGGAAGAGAAGCAAGGGCAGGGGTTAAAGATGTCCCCACAAAGCACATGTTTGAGTAAGAATAGGCAGTGGCTACATGGTCTAATATGTGTAGATAGGTAAATAATAATACTCATTTTTCAGAATGAGAATATGTGTTTGTGGCCAGAGTTCAATCTCAGCGAAGTAGCCATTTGCAAACTTCAACATATATCAGAAGTCTCTTAGAAGGCATGTTAAAACACGTTGCCAGGTGTCACAGAGTTTCCACCTCAGCTGGTCTGGAGTGAGCCCTGGAAATCGGAAGTACTTACAAGTACTAAGGTGAGGCTGATGCTGCTAACCTGGGGACCACACTTTGAAAACCACTGATGTAAAGCAGAGAGAAGCTAATTATAGTCACGGTAGTACTGCTTTTCTACTTCTCCTTTCTAAAAATAAATATTGAAAAAGGTTAAACACAGTTGGAAGGATGCCATGTTATTAGCAGGTTTGGTGTTTCTAATGATTAACTTGTTTGGGGCACATGTGAGCCTCTATCCAACCATGACTACAAATGAATAAATAATTAGCCACTACTTCCCTCTCTTCATCTTCTTTCCTGTTTTCCCTGTGTTGATCATAAAATAGCTACCTTCACATCATGTAGAAAAAGAGAAAGAAACTTAGGCCCAATGTGAGAAAACACTTGGCAAGAATATGACTTTTATAATGTAGCAATGTAGTGGAGATGTAAAAACACATTTTGTCTGTTTCAAAGATTGAATTTCATCAGTATATAGAACATGCTTCATTAGATTGGTTAGTGATGTCTATTGAAAATGAGATTCCCAAATGCCATGTCAGCTTGCATATTTCAGAGAATGGAGTCCAAAACTATTCCATTGCATTTACCAATAAAAATTGTTCAGTTTGGATTGAAGTTGTAAGGATGATTTACCAGTCTACTCTTTTATTTATATGCCTTTCAAAATCAATCTCAAGCCATTTCAACAATGATGTGATTCAAGAATTTCATTTTCAATAAACATTAGATAGCTTGACAGCTACAACTGTATTTTACTTAACTTTTAATCTGCAGATCCTAGCAAGTGCCTGCCACACAGTAGGTGTTCAATTAATTTTTAACAAGCAATGAAAAAAGTCTACATAATACTTTTGCAATTAAATTATAATCATCCTGCAGGAATTCTTCCCACGTGAACTACTGCTTGACAAAGAGCCATTCAACCAGTCAGACCTCAGATTTTTACTGCAGGACCTGAGACAAAGCCACTCACCCAGGGCATTATAACAAAACACTGGTCCATGTTGTGATTCCACTGAGTGGTCAGTGAGTGGGATAGAGTTCTGTTTTCACAATAGGGAAAATAGATTTTACAGTTCTCATAGTTATCCATGTTTTATTTCCTGTATTCACAGTCCTTTTTTTTTTTCATAAGACATGAACCTTGTTCGTTTAGAATGGACATTTCCCTAAGAAAATTCCTAAATAAAATATTCTTCCATGATAATATTTTTAAATTTTTTGAAGCATATTTCAGAGTTGGGTATAACCTACATGCTTGATACATTTACATAAAATGTTATTGAGTTGTTTATTTTGATATTAAAAATGTAATGTTAATATCTGACAATGGTCATGTGCAATAGTTGGACTCCATTGTTGGTATTTGACTGCTGACAACTTTCAAACACCATGGTGCTCCCCTGACTTCTACTTACGTTGAGTAAGCTGATCCGAAAGCCCAGGTCCACCTCCTTTAGCACTGGTGGGATGTCAAACCACGCAAGCCCTGGTCCATGGGAACCGGAACGGGAACCCTCACTCAGCCCGCTATTTAACACATAAATTCCAAGCCAGTCTCAGTTCTATGCTCTCTAATCAGCTTTTGGACCTGCCTGTCCTGCTGTCCCCAGAAAGCCTCATTGTGTGAGCAATGAACCTTTTCCTACCCTCTTGGTGCATGTGTGGCATTATCTGTTTCCGTATCGTGAACCAAATTTTGGGTAAAAACCAATCTGCCTCTGCAAAAGTAACTGGAATATAAAACTGGTATCTGGAATATATAAAGAACACTACACATTTAATAATAAGAAAAACGTCCAATAAAAACGGACAAAAGATTTAAACACTCATTTTATAAAATATGATACACAGATTACACATAGTCACATGAAAATATGCTCAGCATTATTAGTCAACAGGAAAATTCAAGTAAAACCATAATTAGATATCCTACAAAAAAATTTAAATGATAATACTAATTGCTAGTACCAGAACAACAGACTGCTTGCCTATTGCTGAAAGGAATGCAAAAGGTGCAGGCACTTTAGAGAACAGTTTGGCAGTTTCCTATAAAGTTAAAATTCAATAATAGCCATATAAGTCATCGATCCCACTCCTAGGGAAAACAAACAAACAAACACAAAAAAGAAAATATATATATATATATATATATATATATATATATATATATATATATATATATGCCAAAAAACTTGTATATATTTGTTTATGTTGGTTTAATGAATAATCTCTATAAACTGTAAACATACCAAATGTCCATAACCATTTGGTGAATGAACAACCAAACTTTGTACGTAGAATAAAATACTCCTCAAGCCTAAAAGGATGAACTTTAACTGTATGATGCTAAGTGAAAGAAGCCAGACTTAAAAGGCTCCCTAATGTATGACTCCAATTTTACAACATTTTTGGAAAAGGTGCAACTATAGGGAGAAGAAAAGGATCAGTGGTTGCCAGGGGCTAGGATAGAAGAAGGGAGCTGACTCCATAGAGACAAGGAACTTTGGAGAGTGATAGAAATGTTCTATATACTTATTGTGTGGCGGTTATATGATATTCACATATGCCAACATTCATAAAGCTGTACACTATAAAGAGTAATGTTTATTCTATGTAAATTATAACTCATAAACCCAGCTTTAAATAAATTGTGATTTTAATTAATATCGTCAACACTATGTTAGCCAACTTGTGTAAAATGCATAGAACCACTATTTCCAAATGTATTGATATGTTTTCCTTCAACAAAAACTGAGAAATTCATGAACCAAATAAAAATCATAGGATTTTGTGCAGTTAGGACACTAAAGACAGAAACATTTTTTCTTACCTTGCTTGCCATCTTTTCAATCTTTTTTCCCTACACTTTTTCAGACTAGTTGTAGTAAACATTAAATTCTATCTTTTTAGACTGCTCACTGGAGATTAAGTAAATTCAGGAGTTGGCATGAAAACATTCTAAATGGTTTGAGTTCATTTAACATCTTGTCTAATAATATTTTTGCTCATATATTCTATCAATTAAAGGATAATTTTAGATAAGTGAATATCATTAGAGGGAAACATATTAAGTGTGGATGTTTAAACACTTATATTGGCCAGAGCCAGAAAAATCTGATTAAATAATTTGGACAGATATCCTCTGGATATAATTCTATGAGGAACAAAGGGGAAGAGCATCAGCTCTTTAGGTGATTGAATAGAATGGATAATCTGTGGTCAGACAAGCAAAGAGAAGCACTTATCAAAAATGGTGCTTTCTGTCTTCATTAGAAAAATTAAAGATGCTCTAAAGAACTCTATTAAGGGTAATGGTGTTTCTTAAAAGAACTGTATGCTTCATGGCTTAGGTACTTGATTAAATGGCTAATTCACCTCTGCTTATCTATGATCTTGTTTTGTTCTCCTTCACCCTGCCCTTGAGGTATCGAGAGTAAATGACATGTAACTACCAGCAACGTTTTTCTCCTTAATCACCAAGGAATGTCAAGCTGTGTCTACTGCTGTAATAGGTTCTCTCAATACCTAAAAATAAAACATATTCTAGGAATTACTGTACTTAGTGTGAGAAAAAATCCAAGTTAACTGCCCTGTGGATAGGAATCACTTTTTTAAAAAATACATTTTATTGATTTTCTGCAGAAAGGAAGGGAGAAGGATAGGGAACTAGAAACATCAATGAGCGAAACATCGATCAGCTGCCTCCTGCACACCCCCTACTGAGAATGTGCCTGCACCCAAGGTACATACCCTTGACCAGAATCAAACCTGGGACCCTTCAGCCTGCAGGCCAATGCTCTATCCACTAAGCCAAACCGGTTAGGATGGGAATCACTTCTTAAAATGCAATTGGTTATCACAGAGGAAAGAAAGAAGGCCTTCATCCCATTCATTTCCCCCTTTTCAAATAAAAGGCCCTTTACTACTGTGGGAAGTAGTGACTTGCTTCTTAATCTACTTCCATGTCCCCCACAGAATCTGAAAGGGAAGCCTCATGTTAAGAGAATGGTGAGGAAGTAGCCATGAGCAAGCATGGAAGCTCACTGGCAGTTTTGAAGGGATCTTAAAAATAAACCAGTATCTATTTCTCCCTTCATGAAATGTGATGAAGGCATAGTTTTCAAACACTCTTCTGTTGCCAAAAATGTGCTTGATGTGATTTATATATGTAACATGGTCATTCATTCATTCTGGACATACCCATTCAACACCTACTATGTACCAGACACTCTTTTAGACATTAGTGATACAATAATGAGAAAATAGGCAATAATCCCTCCCTTAATGGAGTCTACATGCCAGTGAGGTAGACAGGTAATGAATAAGTTAAATAAACACTAAATATCCTATATAATAAAAGGGTAATATGCAAATTGACCCTAAAAGCAGAACAACTCGGAATGACTGGCCACTATGACACATACTGACCACCAGGGGGCAGACGCTCCCCCTGGGTGTCAGTGTACTCCCACAGTGGGAGTTCTGCTCAGCCACAAGCCAGGCGGATGGCTGCCAGTACAGCAGTGGTGGTGGAAGCCTCTCCTACCTCCTCAGCAGCACTAAGGATGTCCAACTTCAGCTTAGGCCTGCTCCCCGCTGGCAAGTGGACATCCCCTGAGGGCTCCCAAGCTGCCAGAGGAATGTCTGACTGCCAGCTTAGACCTGATCCCCTGGGAAGTGGGCCTTTCGCCGGCAGGTGGATATCCCCCAAGGAGTCCCAGACTGCGAGAGGGCACAGGCCAGGCTGAGGGACACCCCCGAGTGCACAAATTTTTGTGCACTTGGCCTCTACTATCTAAATAATAAGACATAAGGAAGTTTTATCTAATGGAAAGATTTGATTAAATCATCAATATACTTAATCCAGCCATACAGAATATATTATGATATATATTGAGTATATATTATGTATTAGGTGGTATTAAAAACAATAAAGCAGGGAAAATGACTGGTAGTGTCAGGACACAGCCATGATTCTGGATAGTGGCTGAGATAGTGTCATCTCAGTTAACAATTCGGAGCAAGTAAGGGAATGTGACTTGTGGATATCTGGGAAAGAGCATTTAAGGCACAGCAAGCAAAATGCAAGGGCTATGAAGCAAGAGCATGTTGGCATGTTTGAGGAGCAGCAAGGAGCTTGGTGTGGTAGGACTGGACTGAATGAAGGGGAAACTAGTAAGGGATGAAGTTAGAGAGGTAGCCAGAGGTCAAATCATGCACAGCTGTGTGCATACAAGGCATCTTTGAAAAAACCTGGGGGGTTTGAACAAAGAAATAAAATCACCTGAAGTGTCCTTTTTGTTGTACTGACTGCTGCTTTGAGAATTTATTAAAGATGTGGGGGAGGGGTCACAGAGACAAGCATAGAGCTTAGGAGGCTCTTCCAGGGTAGTGGCATTGGGAAGGATTTACATCCTAGAAATCTCATTGTCCTGGATGAATAGTCCCCTAAAAATTCCTGCTTCCCTCTGGACTCTCAAAATGAGACTTTATTCAGAAATAGAGTCTTTGTAGATGTGATTAGTGAAGTTAAAATAAAGCCGTAGTGGACTGAGGTAGATATAAAACCAATGACTGTTGCCTTTATGAGAAGGCAGAGGCCATGTGGAGATGGACATACAGGGAGAGGCCATGTGAAGATGGAGGCAGACAGAATGATGCATCTATAAACCAAGAACACCAAGAGTTGCTGGCAATCACCAGAAGCTAGAATGAGGCAAGGCCAGATTCTTCTTAGAGCCTTCGGAGAGCATGGCCCTGCCAACACCTTGATTTCAGACTTCTGGCCTCCAGAATCGTGGGAAAATAAATTTTTGTTATTTTACGCCACCCAAGTGGTGGTACATTGTTATGGCAGCTCCAGGAAACTAAAGAACTCATGAAGATGGAGCCAACAGAAATTGCTGACGGATCAATGGATATAATTAGAGAAAGAGAAATAAAAAATACAGCAAAATTATAGTGTTATGCAACTGAAAGAATGAGATTTAGAGCCAATATCTGGAGCTCAGTTTTGGACATATACCTAATCCAGCCATAGAATATTTTAACTACTAAATTCTAATGGAGAATAAGTGGAAGATAAAATATATGTTGCATGGGCCTCAGGTAAAAATAGAAGTTATGAGTTTAACAAAGAGCACACTTTAATAAATTATTTTAATAGTTTTTTAAATAATTATTAAGAAATAACTTGAGTAAAAAGTTATACACTAAATCATTCTGCTTTTATTTAGTATATGAACCTATTTCTCCCTCTCTACTGCCAACAGAAGCCATGTAGAGAATGGGACATATGGGATACTGGATCTTAGTATTAAGTAAACCATCTGCGGTGTTATGGTCTGACACAAGAAGAATTTCATTTCCAAAATAGCATCATTAATCATATCTTAATGTAACAGTAGGATTTCCTTCATTGAGATACCTCAGGAGATACATGCAATAAAACCACCATGAAATATAGGCTTCTGGTTAAAAACAATGGTGTATTTTATATTCTCCCTTGCCTTGAAATCCATCAAAAACAACAAAAAGAATGAAAAAAGAGTTAAACTACCATTTTTTTGAGAGGACAAAAAAAGATTGCAACACCAAACCACAAACCAAAATGAATATTTGCCAAATAAAATAGAATTTGCACCAAAATTAGGAAGGAAGCTGAGTTGACACTTCTTCAGACTCCATGTATGGAGATTTTTCTAAAAGTATATGTAACATACTGTCAAAATGGAAAAATTTATGACTCAGTTTTAGCAGAGAAGACCTCAAATAAACAAGTCCCCCAATATTCCCAAAGTGAGGTGCCAGATGACCAATACAGAATTTGCAAAGGATGTGGCTGAAAATTGAATTTGCTTCTGTTCACCCACATTCACCTCTGAGAAATACATGGGTTGAAATTAAAGTGAGAAGAAGAATGCCTCTGGAAAAGGGTAGTGAGTATCTGTGGCATCTCTCTCTCCAATCTTCACATTTACATTCTTACCCCCACTCTGCCATGGTGGAAGAGCAGGCCTGCTTCTCTCATCTCATCAAGCAAAATGATGGGTACTTCAAGGTAATCATTGAGACAACTAGCTTTTCACCTCCAGGAGCTCATGAAGTACAACTGCTAAACTAGTCTGATAAAGTTTAAAGGTGAGAGATTGTGCAGCAAGGATGGATGGTTGCCCTGGGAATGGCCTGAAGTTTGTCAAAGAGAAGAATGTGTGAATTTGGAACAGATTATTTGTTTAAAATAAATTTAAGACACCAGGCTTTTTTCTTAAAAGACAGCTCAAGGAAAAATTGTAAGAACCAAGGAAGAAATGATAAACAGAAGACAAAAAGTAAGCTGACAGAACTTAGGAAAGAAATAGAAGACAAAAGCAAAAACAACTTTAGTTCTGAAAACATAAGAAACAACTAGTAGAATAAACATGACCGAAAACAACCATATGGTTTGAAAACAAAAGAAAATCACAAAATAATATAAATATTAAGAAAAGTTATTAGAAATTAGATTGCATATATTGAAGACAAAGGAATTCAAACATTGTCTAATTGATATCTCTAAAAAATAACAGAACAATGATACATAAGTTCCATATATTATCGCATAAAATTCTTAAAATAAAGTCTTGAACCCTTGAAAAGTTAATGGATTTCAAAGATAAAGAAGAAATCCCATAGGAATCCCTGTGGAAATGGAAATTATTAAAAATAATTTTAAAATTACATTGTTTTTATAATTTTCTATTATATTTAATGCCAAAATATGAGTACAAAATTTTGTTACAAATTTTTGAAGTTAGACCCAAGAATGTTATACCCAGCCAAGTTGTACTTTGACTCAAATATAAAAGTATGTACAGACATTCTCAAACATGAGAGAAAACATATATCATGAGCCTCACTTGAAAAAGATGCTTGCATTTATCTATTTAACCAAGAATAAATCAATACTAAAAAAAAAAAATCAGATTTGAAGACCTATAGCAAAAGCCCTGGAAGTTAACATATAATTCATTTATTAAATTTTGTAGAACTGAGAGAGTTATAAGGAATGTACAGAATATATACATCTATAAACCATGAATTTGAAAGAAAGATAGGTAGGATAAGTTTAAGAGGATTAATTTTCTCAAATTTATAGTAGAAAGTCAATTGATAGGCCTATCCTAGAAACATATAACTAAAAATATATACTCTTATCATCACTCTAATATCATATTATTTTCATTATCTTTCTTTAAACTTGGAGAACTATTGTAGAAACTAATAGCTCTGATGATTAAATCTTTTTGTACTATATAGTATGATCTTATTTTAGAAAATCATGCCTAATAACCTTACCATCAGTGTAAATGTATAGAGAAATGGTACAGATAATATTCACTAACTGTAGACAGAGATTATTTCTGGTAGTAGAATTTGGATTAATTTTTAACTTTCTTCCTTTTATTTTTCTATATTGTTTGACTATCTAAAGTAATAAAAGCGAAATATTAAAATTAACCGTTTCTCCGAGACAGGGTAAGCCACGCCCACCAGCCAATCAGAGCGGCTGTATGCAAATTAGCCCAGCCAACATGGCGGCCGCCACTCACGGACCTGAGTAAACGTTTAGGCAGCGTCCATTGCAGCAGGAGCGAGAGGGAAACTGTTTTCGGCCCTCGGCGAGCAGCCTC
>PVJC01050573.1:0-11766 GCA_004026665.1 Murina feae | reverse complement strand
GGGGGGGAAGAGATCAACCAAAGAATTATGCATATATGCATAACCCATGGACACAGACAATAGGGTGGTGAAGGCCTTGGGGGGTTTGGGAGGCTAGAAGGCATTAATAGGGGTAAAGAGGGACATATGTAATACTTTCAACAACAAAGATTTAATTTATTTAAGAAAGAAAGGAATTTAACAGGATTAAGAGGTGAGCACTGAAATGAGTGCATGGTGGGAAATCTCTAGGCTTAGAGACCAGTAAATCCAAGTGTGAGTGTGAGTTTGGAGAATAAAACCTAGATGCCAGGATAAGGTTGAAGAATGACACAGCTGTTGGAAGACTGAGGAAGATAAATGATGGGCAGAGGAGGGATGCTCCTCTGAAGGCAGAACAGCCCCAAACTATGAGATGTCGAAGGTTTTACCCAGAAATGGCTGCAGGAAAGTGGAGCGGATAGTCATGGAAGCAGTAATGACACGAGTCTGCAGCAGCTCAGAGGTCCTTCAGGTGGATACCAAACTCACTCAGGATGATGGTCAAAGACAGGGTGGTGACCACAACTGAGGTAGGTACTAAAATCAGGGAAGGCGGGAATGCCTGCAAGGTGAAGACATGAGGCTGCAGCCAATGGTTAGGTGGGACGATGAAGGGTGATGGCAAACGAAAAACAGACCAAGTTTCTTATATAACTTAGGAACTGACTCAGCCAAAGAGGACATCACTTATTTTGATTTAAAAGTTGTGTAAAAAAGGACTTTGTTTCTTTCTAAAGTCAAAAAGACATTATTTTTACTCATGTCATTTAACTTATTACTGATCTGAATTAATAAGATCTTAAAAGGTAGGTCATCAGCTCTAGCTGGTCTGGCTCAATAAAAAAAAAATGTATATTTTTTAAAAAGGTAGGTCATCGAATATTCCTTTGGAGGAAACAGATCCACGATGCCCCACCCTGACTAGATTTCCCAGTATACTAGGATGAGAAAGACATTTACTATCATAAATAGGAAGCAAACCTGAAGGTAGTTTTCATTAAAGAAAAAAATTCTAAACCCTAAAGTGTGTTTCTGAAAATGTGTCATCGGAGTGCCTGTGAGCACAGACAGTTCAGCTAGGCGAGCCGAAAGCCCTGCAGAGATGGACTCAAATGGAGCAATGAGAGATGCAGAAAAGGGTTTTGTCTGAACTGTGGGCCCTCTCCGGCTCTGAGTGCTCTTACCCAACGCTGATACAATCGCAGATGGTCTCTCTTTTCTAAACGACTCTCTACATGGAGGAGTTAATGGAGAATCTATCTCCCCTCTCTGCAGGCCCTGCTAAGATAAACAGGTGTGAAATGTTTTCCTCTGTTTATATACAGATCTTAAAAGGAAAATACCTAACTCATCCTGACAAATGGCTGTGGGTAAGCATTCCAGAGCTAAAAAGGAAACAAACACTCCAATAAAATTAAGGAAAATACATAATTCCAGTTTCCACTCGAGTACTGGATTAGGTGTTCATTATGGGTTTTCACCTACAGAGTAAATGCAGATTCATCTCCCTTATAATTACCAGATCTGGAGCAAGCTACAAACAAAGGCAAAATTCTAAAGCTTTATTGGTCAGTAACCAAATAAGTTATTTATAATCCTAAAGAATACTAAAAGAAAGTGCCCAGGCCCAGATAAATGCACAGTACATTTAGCTTAAAATGCCTGCAATGTTTCTTTAGCAAACAACTAAGACCTGGAAAAGCCATTAAGTAGTATATGTGTTTACTTTAAACCATATGTATGCAGAGTTTCATGGCAGCAAAGAAATGGGGGGGGAGGGGGGAAATAAGATAAGATTAAAATTATGGGCCATCAATGATATTCTGGGAGAGTTGAAGTAAAAAATATCAAAAGTATATGAATATACTTTCAAACAACTTTGCATGATTCAAAACTAAACAGAGGATAAATTGCCTCTGTATACGAAACAGACTGTAAAGATGTTTTTCCCATCCATCTGCTATAAGTAGGATTCCATGCATTTGTTTAGCTTTGACTTTTTGTTCTGATTATAAAGGTAGTACGTGCTCACTGTTTCCAATTTTCATGGCCATACACACTCTTAATACATAGGAATGTTCATTTTTCTAATTATTTTCTTAGTAGAAAAAAACTCTTAAAAGTGAGAGTAATGGGCCAATGGCATTTCATTTTATTATTATTTTAAAATATATGTTTAACACTTATTTTAGACAGGAAGGGAGAGGGAAAGATAGAAACATCAATAATGAGAGAGAATCATTGATTGGCTGCCTCCTGAACACCCCACACTGGGGGTCAAGCCTGCAACCTGGGCATTTGTCCTGACAGGGAATCAAACAGTGACCTCCTGTTTCATAGGTTGATGCTCACACTGAGCCACACTGACCAGGTAAATGGCATTTCATTTTAATCTTGTCAGTTCCGTAAACTGCCTCCAGAAGGCTATGCCATCTTAGACTTCCAATGAAAATCTAAAGTTCCCTGAAGTTTCCTTCTTCTCTGCAGGCCTCTCAATGGCAGCAGGTGGATCTCTTTCAGCACTTGCCCCACTGGGCCTGGAGGTGAGCACACTGTCCTCCTTGTTTCTCATTTCCACGTCCACACAGCTCTCTATGCTCCTCCTTAACTACTGAGTCACATGTCCTTCAGTCGCACTATTCATTATCCTTCACCATTGCCAGCATATACCGAAAGACTCGAGCCCATTGTCCCATCCTCTCACCAGCACTAAGAAGTCACTCCTTTTCACTCCACCAATCTCATCTGTGAAAAATGTCTCCATACTGTTCTAGTAGGCAATCATAAGGACCCTACAGGACAGTGAATCTCCAATAAGGAAAAGATATCACTTTCCAGAGGACAGGGAAAGGGGAAGGAACATGTATAGTTAAAGAAAGGTTAGACTATCCTACTTCATAACAAAAAATACAGTAAATTCATAACCAAATATTGTTGCTGGTGAGGAAATTAAATATATCGTAAGAAAACATCACAGCCCAGCTGGTGCTGTTGAGCGTCAACCTCTGAACCAGGAGGTCATGGTCAATTCCTGGTCAGGGCACATGCCCTGGTTGCAGCCTCTGTCCCCAGTGTGGAGCGTGCAGGAGGCAGCTGGTCAATGATTCTCTCTCATCACTGATGTTTCTCTCTCTCTCCCCATCTTCCTTCCTCTCTGAAATCAATAAAAACCTTAAAAGAGAAAACATCACAGAAAACATGGTTTTAGAAGACCGGGAAACATTATCCTGCATGAATGATATAAGTAGCTAGTTATCTACAAGCCTCTTTAAAACTTTTATTTTTTATTGAAATATTTATTTTTTTTATTGGGGTGACATTGGTTCATACAGGTTTCAAGTGTACAACTCAACAAAACATCATCCACACAGTGCATTGTGGCCCATTGCCCCAACAACGTCTACAAGTCTTAAAAAGAGAAAGCTATGCTGAAATATGTGCTAACAAGCCACAGAGGAGAGTATAAATATTGGGTGTGTTCTGATTATAAGTTGCTGAAATAACAGTAATAACAACGGTCACGAATACTGAAAGCTGACCGGGTGCCGGGAAGCATGTAAAGTGCACTCACATGGAGAGCCTCCTTCGGTCCTCACAACACCCTTAGGAAGCAGGCCCTGTTATTACCTCCGTTTCAGAGAAGAGGAGACCAAGGCCTGGTGAAGTGACTTGCTCATATCGCAGATGAGTCCTGGAGCCAGGATTTCAGTCGACACCGCCTGACTTTGGAGTGCCAGCTTTCCAACACTAAGCCATGCCGCTTCCTGGGGACGAACGCCTCCATTTCCAACACAAGACAGAAGACTCGGTGTAAAACCGCCAAATGAAATTCATCATAAATATTTTGACTGCTATCTTCGCCAGTAGATTGATTCCCCTTTAAGGACATGCTGGCAAGAAGGTTCTCCTCATTTTCGGTTTCCTAGTTGCTCTAGAATGGCCTTGTTCTCAGCCAGTTATCTGCTCTGTGTCTGACAAATTCCAGACCACACAAATCACACAACCCGAAGTCAAGGAAAAATCTCTTCTCTTATTAAACAGGTTTTCATAGTCAATGTGCTCCTCCCCACGTGTCTCTTCTGTCCAACTCTGAGGCCAGGAAGGCCAAAACCTAACCCTTCCCACCCCCACAGCCTGGCTGCAGCTACCTGCCTCAAGAACTCTGGAGCGAGTCTCACTGTGCCCACCGTCCCTGCTGATGTCATCACCACAAAAGAGCCCAGGCCCCAGGCTGCCCCTCCCTTATCCCTCACATGCTGATCCCTGTACGACAGCACATATTCCCGTTAGACCCTACTCCCCCCTCCCCAACTACTGAGACCCTTCCAGTGCCCTCACATTCCCTCATCAGCTGGACCCCACCATCCTGAACCTCTTCTCTAAACTTTCGCTCATCCTCTCTGATGGAAGCTGCGCTCTCCTCTGCACGCACCTCAGTGGCAGCCAGCTCATCTCTTCCCGCACTTGCTCCATCGGACAGGGCGCAAGGTGAGCAAGGTGGCCTCAGTGCCATTTCAGAGAGCTCTTCCCAGGTCCTCCCTAAATCTTGCGCTGTTAGACTGCATCATCCATTAACCTTCATTATTGCTAACATATACTAATTCCAGATAGTCCCCCCTCATTTATTATCTCAGCTCTTAGCTGTCATTTTCTCCAATTACTATTCCTGTATCATAGTGTGGGGATGTTTACATGCACATGAATGAGCCTCACACTTGTCCTCTAACGTCCTTGAACTCCCCTGTAAGGATCTAAGCCTTCACCACACCTTGGTTGCACATTCCTTTGGTCACACCCTAGACCCTGCATTACCAAAGGCTGCACTCCTCAATGATACTAGTCCATTCACCCCACTTGCTAACCACTGATTCCCATGTTTCCAGCTCCCTTTTTCCAGTATCTAAATTTGAACAATCCCTCAACCTACAATTTACCATTTCTGTATCTTTCCAGTGCCACTCCCTTCCCTGATGGCTTTCCTTCCCTCTTCACCTAGCTTGAATTCCATGGCAACCAACAGAATCCTTCCCTTGCATCCATCCTCAACTCTTTGGTTCTGCTTTTACTTCACTGCACTCAGGACAAGCCTTCTATCTGTACATGAATACCATTGCTCTTCTTTTTCAAAGTTATTTTAGCTACTCTTGGTTCGCTGTAACTCCATATGTTTTACAATCTGCTACAAATCTCTCCACCAAAACTGGCTGGTGTTGTGATTGGGATTGTATTGCATCAACAAATCAAGCTCGGGAGAACTGGCATGTTAACAGCATGTATTCCAACCCAGGAACACAGTGTGACCCTCCAAGTATTCGTGCCAGTGCAAAGGTTTCGCACGTTTCAGTTGTTAAATTTAACCCTTAGTACTCCTCTTTTTAAAATAAAACTTTGTATTTTACTTGCAGTACATATAAAACTTACCATTTTAAGTGTAATGGGTTAAGTACATTCAGACCATTGTGCAACCAGCACCACTATTTCTAGGATTTGTTCATCATGGCAAACAGAAACTCTGTACCTATTGAACGATAACTGCCCATCCCCCCAGTCCCTGGTAACCACTACTTAACTTCCTGTATCTGAATTTGCCTACGCCAGGTACCTCAAATAGGTGACATCATATCATAGTTATCCTTTTGTGTTTTGCTTCTGTCACTTAGCATACTGTTTTCAGGATCTGTCCATGCTGTAGCATGTATCAGAAATTCATTTTTAAATGAATGAATTTTATTCCATTATAAGCATATATCTTATTTTGTCTATCCAACCATCTGCTGATGGACATTTGGGTTGTTTCCAACTATTTCATATTTTTGTTGCATTGTAAATGGTATTTTTTAAATGGTTTATTCCAATTGTTGTTTGTATAAAAAATGGACTCTTGATTACTCTTACAAACCTGCTCCACCCATGTTCTCTCCATCTCACATGATGGCAACTATGTCCTTCCACCTCCTCAGGGCAAGCCTTGTGAAAGTTCCTTGATTACTTTCACAGAGCATGTCCAATCAGTGAGCAAATCGAGTTAGCTCTATCTTTCAAATACACCCCAAATTCAATCCTTCTGCCTTCTTGGCCCCAGGCACAAACGTCTCTCATCTGGGTTATATTCCTAGCTGGTCCTTTCTGCCCATCCCTCTGACCCATTTAGTCTTTTCTCAACAGAGTATCTAGAGTGGTCACATTAAAACCTAAGTCAAATTATTTCACTTCTCTACTCCAAAGTATTTGATTGCTCACCATTTTCTCCCAATTTAAACCAGAAGCGCTCACAGTTTCTCATGTGGCCCTATACCCTTTGGTCCCATTTTCTGTTTCTCCTCCCCTCATGAACTCCACTCCAGACACAGTGGCTTCCTTGCTGTTTCTCCAACACATCAGACATGCTCCCACCTGGCACTTGCCTCTGCCTGGAATGCTTTACCTTCATATATGCATGTTGTTCCCTCTCTTCCTTCCTTCAACTTTTCTCTTTTTTTAAACATTTTAAAAAATATTTTTCCATTGATTTTTAGGGAAAGTGGAGGAGAGAGGGAAAGATGAGAGAAAGATCGATGTGAACAAAACACATCAATTGGTTGCCTCCTGCACAAGCCTGGGAGGAGCCTGCAACCAAGGTACGTCCCCTCAACTGGAATCAAACCTGGGACCCTTTGGTCCACAGGTAGATGGTCTATCCACTGAACCAAACTGGCTAGGGCCTTTCTTCAACTTTTTACTCAAATATCACCTTCTCTGTAACTGACTCACCCATTTAAATTTGCAACTTCGGCCCCATTCTGGCATTCCTTGTCTGCTGTATACTGCTCTATGTGTTTCCTTACATTGTTATATAAAGCTTTTACTTCGGAATAGTTTTAGATTTACAGAAAAGTTGAGGAGATCTAGATGGTTACTCTCATCCTATTTCCCCTAATGTTAACAGGCTGCACCACCAGGGTAGATTTGTCAAAACTAAGAAACCTTCATTACTATATTACTATTAACTAAACTCCAGCCTTCATTTGGATTCATCATTTCCCCACCAATGTCCTTTTTTTTCTGTTCTAGATTCTAATTCAGGATACTGCATTGTGTTTGGTTGCCATGCCTCCTTAAACTCTTCTGGACTATGACAGTTTCTCCGTCTTTCTCTGTTTCTCAAGGCCTTAATAGCCTGGGGGCTACCGGCCAGGTACTTTG
Source organism: Murina feae (assembly GCA_004026665.1). Lineage (NCBI taxonomy): Eukaryota > Metazoa > Chordata > Mammalia > Chiroptera > Vespertilionidae > Murina > Murina feae. Next base: position 4,563 of record PVJC01050573.1, on the reverse strand, counting down.
TAGAATGTCCATCAGTTTGGGATATCTGATGTTATCCTAATGACTAGGCTGGGGTTATAGGTTTGGGGAAGAAGACCACCAAGATGAAGTATTTTTCTCATCACATCCTATGGGGATATACGCCATCGACATAAATTATCACTAGTGATGTTAACCCTGCTCACTTGGTTAAGGTGGTGGCTGCCAGTTTTGTCCACTATAACATTACTAATTCCTTCTTTTCTGTCCTCTAATCTTTGTATGTTAGTAACTAAGTTTGGCCCATAGTTAAGAGGGGTAAGGGTCTTTATCATGTTTTAACAGACCATGTTTTCCACATTTGCAGGTAAGCTCTAAAAGGGCATGAATATTTGTCTGTCTTAGTTACTGATATCTCCAATGTTCTAGACATCTCCAATGTCTAGAATAATGCCGAGCATGGAATAAATGCTCCATATTTGTTGGATGGCAGAACACAGAAAGGGAGGCTGCCTTATAATCTGTTTCTGTCATAGAGTCCTGCAGCATCAATTATTCATCTCCCCACCTAGAAAAGTATGTGCTCAGGGGAAAAGCCACGTATGTCATTTACTCAGTGATATCACTAACATGTGGAGTTACCTTTCTCAGTGGTAGCTGCTGTTTTATTAGGGAAACAATCTTAAAGACTGAAATTACAATGCTAAAATTTGAGGCATTAGCAATAAAATTACATACAGAATACATGTAAAGTGTTCAGAGTAGTGGTTATAAATAACAGGAACTCAAGAAATGTTCGTTTCTTTTATATATTTTCTCTACATTCAGGTGAGAGATTTGGGGGAGGTACAGAAGGATTTTACCCGAAATCTCAAAAATATACTCATCCTACCTATTAACAGTCTGAAATTATTTTTAAAACCGGGCAGAATATAAATTTTTAACACTCCATACATCAAATTTGGTTCATGTTAATTTCTTGATCTCTTACTAAAATCTCTTAATTCTCTGAAAATAAAGTTTGTCTCAAGGTAGAAGATAGGCTTTGTGGTTAAGAAACTATCCTGAAATTTTAAGGAGAAAATGTTCTCCACTTTCACAACTCGAAAAATTTGCTCAGCAGGTAAGTAATTTTGGAGCAGTTAGTTTAGATGCTAAGTAAACTATGCATTATATTTTGAAACTGCTACCCAATGATTAAAATAAAAACGTACACATATTTCTTTTTTCTTTTATCTGAGAACTTTTTTTATTGTCTAAAGTTTTACACATCTCCCTTTTCCCTGATTGACCCCAGCCCCCTCCTCCAAGGTAGACTCAACGTCCCTGGTTCCAATAACAAATTCAGTTTCCCACTAGAGAAAGCACTGCTTTGCTTGTTTTTAAAATTTAGTGAGTTAAACCGATTCTGTAGGTTGATTGCTTAATATAACCTCTCTTCAAAAGCAGAGCAGCCGTACAGTACCCTCCTTAAACAGAGCTCGCATAAACACTGCCCAAACTTTTTCATCCTTATCAGTGTAGCTGCTCTAATGTAGCTAATTTTACCAAGCGCAGTTTTCCTGAAGAACAGAGTCAGGGATAGGAGTTATATTTTCAAGTCATTAAAATTCCGGCAGTCTCAGTTCATTTAGGACACCTTAATTTTTCTCAGGTCATGAATCAGTGAACATCTGACATTCACAGAGCTAAGGAAAAAGCATCTTAGGTTCCTTTTTTGGAAACAGGTCTGAAAAAACCAGATTGAGAAACATGGCCAGGAAAATCCTTCCCAGCTGCTATGGAACAGAACCTTTCATTCAAAGACAAACTAATTCAGGAAGATCCCCAGGTACACATGGAGAAGAAAAGGCTCCCAAGTAGACTAGGAAAGGCAAACTGTTTTCTGTAGTTCAGGAGAGCAAACACCTTATGCCAATCTTACAAAAGAAGGGAAAGTTAAGGTGGTCCCTGTGTTTATTATTGTTTAAGATTTGTCCTGGTGTGGCCCTGAAGAGGAAACCAGGGTCAATGGCTGAAAGTTACACTGTAAAGAACTTCCTCAGAGTGAAGCTGCTCCAAAACTGAGCAGCCTGCACCTCACGTTATCAATGACAGTGTTCAAACAGAAACTGGGTGTCCTAACCAAGAGAAGGGCTCAAGCGTGAATGAGAACAAGTTGATAAGAAGGTCTCTATCTTAGGTAATTTCATGTCAGTGACTTCCTGTCTACACCAGAAAGTAGATAAGAAAATTCTTGGCACCTTTTAAATACACAAGTGAGGTAATTCTATTCTGAAGACTGAGAGCAAATCATATCTATTTTGAAACTATCAGGAGTATTCATGGGTGGCTCTTCCTCTCCTCTGATTTTTCAATTGTCTGCCTATTAGGCTTTGAGGATCTCAGAAATGCAACTCGTGCTTCATACTATTTTTCTTCTAGCAGAAGAAGCCTGGCTTTGTATAACACCAGTTAATCAGGACATACGTTTTTATTAAAATGCATGCATTGGTTTGAATTCAGCACAGTAGTTAGTGTATGGCTGGAGAATAAACATTAAGTAGTCAAAATGTTTATTGCTTAATAAACCAAGATTAATGCTTCTTTAATGAGAGCTGAAATAACAATTGCAATAAAGTTCCTCACATGACAAGCCCCAAATAACCTCCACATGCAGGTAAACAAGTAATCTAACAAAGTTTTGAAAGGATGTAAAAAATGTTAAATGCTAAAAGGAGCAAAAGTTAAGCACAGGGGCTTTCTCTTGCCAATAAAAGATTTTTATGGTGATATCAACACTCGGAAAAATACGTAGGGGGATGTCTGTCTTACTGTAACTGCACTCCACGTAACCTGGTAACAACTTCATTTACAACTCAGGTAGGTTCCTGAACGCTCCTTGGTCCCAGAAGAAACCATTCCTGTAGCTTTTCCCCACTATAAAGTCACCTCTCCCAAAAGGCTGGTGCTACCGTCAGAAGTATCAGCAACACACGCTTACTCATGTAATTTGCATACTTGTTCAACATGTGTCCAATTTTCCGTGTCTCTACCTTTTTAAAACTTTATTATTGTTTTTATATTTTTTCAATTACAGTTGACATTCAATATTATTTTATATTAGTTTCAGGTGTAGTGATAGCGATTAGACAATTATATAATTTACGGAGTGATTCCCCTGATGATTCTAGTACCCACCTGGCACCATGCATAGTTATTAGAGCATTACTGGCTATACCCCCTATGCTGTACTTTACATTCCTGTGACTATTTTATAACCACCAATTTTCTGTATCTCCTTATAGCAGTTCACATTGGAGTGTCATAGATTGTAAGCTCCCAGTGACAGAAATATCTCATCAAAAAGAGCTGAGTGACAGACAGCTGTTCAATATAGACTTCTGAATGTTGCCTACATTAATTAGCAAAAAAAGTAACTCATTAGCTTTCTTATTCTCTAGTGCAAGCGATGGTTTATATAGGTAGCACAGAGTCAAAACATGGCACAAGGAAATGTTTAAAATCCCTTAAGTGGAAATGGCATGCCAGTCTAAGGGATACAAAAGCAAGGGCATGTATAAAAATCAAACATCAGGTAAAGCAAGATGTTCTGTTACTACATAACTGCACGCAAGTCACAGCCAGCGATACAGTGAGGACAGGTGTGTTCTAGCCTTTTCGGGGATCCACAGAGTAAAGGAAGAAAATGTGGGTGCTGACCTACTGGACAGCTTTCCTGAACAAGAATGAAAGGAGAGTCTACAGTGACATGATACCAAGCAGCAAGGAACAAGTTCATTACTGTGAGCCAGGCGAGGCAGGCGAGGATTTACAGAGAAGGTACATGTGTAATTCTCTTTATTGTGTTCAGGGACAGGGGAAAACATTACAACAGCATTTCTACAACTAAAGCAAATGCAAATAATTTATTAATAAAAAGCCAGCGACAGAACTACTAAGAAGAGAAAAGAGGGTCTCTCTCCTATGAACTAACAAACTGGTAACAACACTAACTAGGCTTCTATGAAGCACTAAATGCTGTCATGTTGATAGAGTTTGTATAACAAAAGCTTTTATTTCTCATTCTTTCCTAGTTTTGTGTCAATATTAAGATTGTGTTTTCTACTTCACATGGATATTCCCCTTTTATATAAAAAGTTACTGGTAGCTCTGTTCTTATGATCAGTTTTTGACATTTTTGAGCTCTCTTTATAAATATTTACCAGGTGGGGCAGTTTTGAAATTTAAATTTATATGGCTTTCAACATTTCCACCACAGTCAGACATGGAAGGAAAAAAATGTTTTTTCAATAAAGGAAGTGGTGCCTTGCAAAAAGCAGGGGAAATGCAGAAAAAGCCTCATATTTTATCTCTTGAGGATTGAACTTCCTTTCAATTCTTTTGGGAAAATGAAAAGCAATCGTGTTTCGTTCACATCTCATACTTAAATCTGGTTTTCTACTATCAGCTGAATATCAAATCCCACGTTAATGCAAATGCTTGCAGGTTTCCATCTCTCAGATGGAAAAAAAAAAATACCCTGTACAGACAGGTCTGGCTCTCCATGTCATCAAATGTACAGCACGGGTAAAATGAAGCTGTTCCGATGAGCCCGTTCTAAAA
>PVJC01050572.1:0-11761 GCA_004026665.1 Murina feae | reverse complement strand
CAAATTTAATCCGGCCTGCTGCAGAAATGAGCTGCAGCAATGTGACACAGTTTCCCGACACACTTCACTGATGTACATCTTAATCTGGCCCTGATTTTCCACACTGGCACTCTCGTTATCCAGGGCACATAAAGCCTGCTTAACAGTGGGGTCAGGAGTGGGGATCGTGTTTCCAACAATGGAGAGGCTGGCCAAATGATTATTGATGTTGTGGCTAAATGAAAAACCAGCATCCTTGGGCTGAGCAAACATTTTTTCCTGAATGAAAGGACCCTTGGAGAGGCCAAGAGCACAACTGAAAATTTTAAGGCTTTCAGCATTCCAAGTATTTTTATGTTTATAGGGGAATGGACGCTGTCTTGTTGGATGTATTCGATTGGCCTTGCCCCCACCTGAGAGCCTGTCTTCTGTACCATCAGGGGCCCCAGGTTCAGTCCAGTCCCCATCCTCATTCCAGGGCCGAGCCATAGTTATAAAATCAAACCACATCTGAGACTCCTCTTCATCCAGCTCTTGGTTGTCTTCCCATTCCTCTTCCTCCTCCTCCAGCTTCTCATTGTCATCTCTTCCTATGGTTAGTTTGTAAACACAGTAGCAGGCACCAGCTCCAATCATTAGTCCTGCCGCCATCCAACCCACTTCCCGAGCCCGGCCCATGTTCAAATCCGTGCCAGCCTTGTGGAAGGATAGGAGAGGGCCCTTCTTCTGATTGAAGAGGAATTTTAGAGCTAGGGTCTGTAATGGTGGAGAGCAGTGATCTTCAGCCTCTCCCAGACTGCTGTAGCTGTCTTGTGATGAATCTATGGGTGAAAAAGTAATTTCAGTGCTTTGGGCTGAGCCTAAGTTTGTGCCTCACCAAATAGACAGAATGGATTTTTGAGTTTTGGTGTAGAGAGATGGTTTATTAGGAAACCATTTCTTTGATGTTTGTGTGTGCATCATCTTCTCTCTACCCTCAGGACCCACTATTTCTCTCCCAGGTCTTGAAGAGAAGGGCAAGAGTTGGGGTTGTGCTATGATAGCCAGTAAGATGACATAGAGAAGCTGACCCTCAGGCAGTTTCCTCCTCCATCACACCCCTATCCCCAAAGGTTCACAGGCAGTTTCTCCCACCAACCTCCACCAACGTCAGGTAAGTTCCTTCTTCTCGTCTTCTGTTGTCAGTGCTCCTTCCACAGTGCTTGATGGACAGTCTAGCAGAATAACAGATGGAAAGATAGCCAGCAATGAAAAACTGAAAGTGTAGTGAATGGAACAGCACTGAGAACAGTCTATAATGCTTGCTTTTCTGAATTTTCAGCCTTTGAGTTGAAAATATCTCACACCCTTTCAGCTTTCCTTATGCGGGGTTCCCCGCCCCCTCCCCCTTGTCATCCGCCATTTCCCCAGCAAAAGCTGCCACACCCCTTCCCCTGCACCGAAATGGGAGGGGGTGTGGAGAAACAAGGAGCCTGGAGAGGGCGACTGGAACGGGCAGGCTCCGATCCCAGCCCTCTTTCCTCGGACACCCCTTTCGCCACGAAGGATCCAGGGCTCATCCCACCGTCACACCCACCTGCAGGGTCCCGAGACAGTTCGCTGCTTCCCTCGCCCCGACTTTTGTGGCGATCTATGGGCCAACAGACCTAAAAATCTGCCGACAGACAGGGAACTGAGGAGACGGAGTTCTTGGTGGACTGAGCAGCACTCAGAACAAGAGTGCCCCGATTGTGTACCTTTTCTTTCCTTGCAGTCTCAGTAACCACCATTCACTCCCCTCAGCCCCAGCTCCCCTCCCCCGCGCCCCAACACACACACACTGCGCCCAACAGTTCTCTGTTAAAATGGGCACGGCATGGGAGGGTTGGGAGTGCTCTTTAGAAAGTAGGTAAGAAAGGGACATCATCTCTCTACCCTCAGGACCCAATCTGCCCGAACCTGGATCGGTGGCATTCTTGGCCCTCTCCCACCCCCACCTCTCTCCAAGTTGAGTCCACACTCTCACCGACCTGCACAATCCGAGGCTAGTTTCCTCCTTCCTTCACAAGCCTGCAGAGTAATAGGGGGCTGGTACCCAGACAGAAGCGACTAGCAAGGAGTTGAGCTCTAGGCAGCTCTTGGTCACGTGATAATCACGTCACCAGTGAGCTCTGGCCCCCAATTTCCACTCCCATAAGCTGTGCGGCAGGCGCCAGCCTGCCCCGTACCTCCCCCCATCACACTGGTCTCCGCCACTCTTTTCCTCTATAACAATAGCAGAAACCAGAAGTGGTTATGGCTTTCTGGTATTTGAATTGGCCTTTCTCTAATTACAGGAAGGGGCAGCGCCGTTTCTTGGGTTTACCGTTTACTTATACTTCTTGGAGAAATGTTTTATCTGTTTCCTTAGCTCCAAAACTCTCGCCTCCACTCCCTTAATTTCTACCCTTTTACACATGCAGTCACTGCACCAAAATTGTGTGTGTGTGTAGTCAAAAAAGGAAGGCCAAGTAGTAGGGAGGTTTTTATTAATGTTTTTGATTCAGTTATAGTCTAATTGCTCCTTCCTTTCATTTTTTATTGACTCAAGCTATATTATTTGTTAATCAGAAAATACAATAAAGTTATGCCACTCAGAAAAAAAGAATTCAAGTATCTGTATCTATACTTATAAAGATTTCCCAGTTAATAGGGAGGCCTCATTGATTTGGTTAAGTTAATTTGTACTGCATTAAGAATATTTTCTCTGACTACACAGGAAATAGCAACTTTGAAACAGCATATTAAAATTTAAAAACATATCCTAATAAACAAAACCAGTGTGTTTTGATGTTATTTATAAATTGGTGGATAATATGAATCTATAGTGAGGTGGTGAGCATTTTAATTATGACTATTTTAGGTAAGTGAACTACTATCCCTTCTTCCTGGCTGAACTCATAGTATTAGGCATCAGATTACTGAAATCTTCATAGAAGATTATTGGATGGCTTTCAAAGGACAGACTTTATGGAGACCCCTAAATTCAAATTAATCGTATATCTTCAAATGTACCTTACACATTAGTAACTTCACAGATTAGCCTGCTCCTCACTTATAGGATAGGTCTTTATTTAAAATCTATTCTGAAGTTGCATGATGCAACCCATAAATCATCCAGAAATTAGAGAATTCCCTTTTATCCCATTGATAAAAGTGAGATTCAATAGATGGATTTTTCATTTAATTATGAGCCTGTGCGATATCTCTGGTGTCTATCATTCATGTGCTATGTTGTTCAAGCAGTGGTTAGTGTTGTGAATCTTCCAGTGGAGATAGTAATGAGGGTCTGTGGGTGTCTGAAAATCACTGCAACACCCCTGAGATCCATGTAATTTCCCCTCACAAAAAGCACAGTTCACAGAATCCCAAGCAGTTTTCAGAAAAAGGAGGCCTTTTCATTCGCTGTCTTTTGTTAAAATTTCACTGAACCACTCCTACAAGCCCCCCAGAATAATCCCAGATCTCAGGGACAAAGTATGCAGAAATTAGTCCCCAGACACCCAGCTGTCTCTGCTGGGGAGTCATATGCTAAATATAGACCCTTCAGGCAGCCTCCTTCTTAAAACATTGAAATATGACACCCCAGCAGGAAGCTCCCCAAGTGAGAGGCCCTGTGGGGGGAGGCCTTTTCAGGAGATTAGCCAGGGAGCCCAGAGTGCCTTGCTGGTGAATATTCAGAAGTCAAGAAAGGTCACAACTTTCTGGTTTTCCTCAAACTTTTATAGTGCAAACTCACCAATCGTGCTTCCTTTCTCTAAATCCCTACTTCATTTGTTTTGCCACCATTGCCTTATACTGTTCTTTTTCTCATCCTTTATTTTATTATGGACAAGTGAATTCTATTTATTAAGTTGTACAAACAGAACTTGAAGGTTCAATTGTCCACCATTCAATTTTTGGCTACTAAATATGTAAGTGGCTTCTATTTGTTTTAAATATATGCATGAGAAAGAAATTAGGAGTATGTAGAGCTTAACAAAGCTTTAAAGACTAACATTCCACTCTTACCTCTCCTTACTAATATGCAATAACTCCCTCCTTTGGCATGTTTTCCAATTGTTCCAGTGTATAACCCCTGACCACCATTTTCCCAGTCTGTCAGACCTTTCCTGTTTGAATCCACTCCCTTTTTAAAACTTCCTAAACCCCATGGGAATAATAACCCTTTCAATTCTCTTACTTCTTTGTCATTTTGATCTACAATTCCTACCAAGGAAGGTTGGGACTAACACTTAAAATCTACTATGCTCTCCATTATACATTCACCAACAAATATTTAACAGCATGTTATTTGCCTATTTCAAAAGTGAAAAAGAAAAATCCTTAAGCATTTCCTCAGACATGCCTGTTGAAAGTGCCTGAGCCTGCAAAAGGCTATGGGAAGTCAATGCCTAAAGGACCCTTTTGGCTTTAATCAGTATGTGGTCATATGTGACCCAAAACTTACAAAGTGTCTGGGGAAAAAGATAGGCAGATGATAACACTAAAGACATTGTAGAGGGCGAGAAAAATAAATTATAGAACATTGTTATCTTAACAATCTATATCATTTTTTGGATTTTGTTATTTGTTCTTACATTGTGTATTAGTTGATTTTGTTTGGGTGCAAGCAACAGAAACCAAACCTGGTGAACTTAATGAGAAGATGTTGAAAACCTGGATCAGCTCTGTGGGGTCTAGGCAGGAGGAACTGATAGTTTCTTCAGGATGCCATAATTCCACCAACTTGCAATTTTTATCATGGTTCAAGATTTAAATTTCAGGTTTCAGTTGGTCTGTATTGTGTACAGTTCCCACTCTTTTGCTGCAGAAAATGAAGAGTATGTAAAATACACTTCCTTTCTTTTCTGAGAGAAATTTAAAATGTTTCAGATGTTGTTGAATTGCAGGAGCCTTTTAGCAACTTTGGATACTAACCCACTGTCCAGCTGTGACTGAGGTGCTGGGAGCCTATTTACCACAGCATGCCTTAATTTTCACATTAGCTGAACATTAAAGAGGCACAATTCTAAAATGGTGATGCACAGGTTGTCTTCTAAGCCAAAGCTACCTGGCTCCCTGAGAGGATTCCATGGAGTTGCATCTACAGTTCAGGGTCTTGTCCTCATTGTTGCATGATCAACCACTGATTTTGTCTGTATGCTGAGAGCAGATGCTTTTGTCAAAAAAAGGACCCACATTCATAGAGACTTGTATATGAATTAAGGTGAGCAGATTTAAAGCGGTACACCATTGACCGGGGGCGGAGGGGGTGGGGTGTTCTTTTCTTTTCTTTCCTTTTTTTTTTCTTTTCTTTTTTATTATTACTTAAAATAATACAAAGAGTAATCGGGACTTTTTTAAAATGCCATGGGACACGGAAAAAACTGTTAAAAATCGGGACTGTCCTGCCAAAAGTGGGACGTCTGGTCACCTTAATATAAATCTAGATCTGAATGCCCAAACCATGGCTCTCTGCATCCTTTCCCTGTAATCAGGCCATAAGGGAGGTTGTCTCAATAGGAGTTACCACTGAATAGTTTACCCAAGGGTACTTGAGGTTTCTGTCAGTTTTACCAGCCCACTCTTTTCCTGTAGGCAAACTAGTACTTGGGAAATCATACCTCACAAGTTGCTTGTGAGCCTACAATCAGAGCAGTAATATTGGTTCACCTTAAGGGATGGCTTTCAGCTAAGGAAGCTTGAAGTACTCTTGCACATCATGGGGATAGCTCTGCCAAGAAAAGCTAAATGTTCCAGTCATCTTAGCCAAGACTCCCTCTCCTCCAGACAGTGCTTTGGTGGGAACTACCAATACTTTCCTCTGACTTTCCTTTTCATATACTCCAAGCTTAAATAAGCCCCTTCACTACACATGATCTTTCTTTAAACACAGAATCATATAGTTGATTTGATTTCTTTTTACTTTAAAAATTTTAGTCATTTTTCTAGTACTGCCTCCCAAAAGTTACAGTTACATGAATTTCCCTGGAGTTTTGCCTGTTCCCAAACTTTCAGTGTCTTGATTTACTCCCATATTGCCTAAGGATTTAAACAGTTATACTCAGATAACCTTATATCTGAACTATTAAGGCATAGCCTACAGCAGACTCCATATTCCGACATTATTTTATTACTTTCCCCAATATAAAAATGTTCAATCATTGCTGCAGGTGAATCACTGAGTTCATTAAATCAGTCAGTGAAATGATTCCCCAGTAATTGATAGATGCTAGTTCAGCCAATTTTGTTTTGGTCTCAGTGTTCCTCTAACACTAACACCTATGTTATTTAATGATGATCTTCTCTATTTGTACCCAAATTTATTTTGTAATATTCTTCGTATGCCACTCATTTTGTCAGTTGCGCATGCCTGTTTATCTGACAGATAACCACTACACAGTTGTGGTTTCTACTCAATATTTTCTTTGTTTTGGCTTCTGAGGGTTCCAAGCCTCTTCTTTGCTAACTGATAAAAGTGATAGTCTGAAGCTCTCTTGTTTAGAAGACTTGCCTAGTGCGAAGCATTCTTAGACACACTGATTAGCTCACCCAGGGTTGTGTTATCTGCTAGGCCCCAGCAGACATTAAGATTGCTTTGAGTGAAGTGTATAACACTCCCCACAAATGAGAAAATGTGGGACTTTTGGAGGCCATCCACCCAACCCCACTCTCTAACTCCCACTCTTTTTTTCTCTGAAATGAAAATAGATTTATAGTGCTTTTTCTCATGAAAAGAATGCAGGCAGGGGGTGGGAAAGGGCAGAACAAAAAAAAAATATTAAGAAAGTAAAAACCTCACTCTCACTCCAGGTCTCCTTTTCTGATGTTATTTTTTGGTTTCAGATCTGGGACTAGATTTCAGAGGAAATGGTAGACATTAATAGCTGGGAGGAGGGGGTGGAAGGAGAGGTTGCTGCTGTCCCAGGAGCCTAGAGAACGAAGAAGCAAATTTTCCAAAAAGTACAAGTGGCCAGTAGTCCCAGGGGAAGATGCTGTCTGTTTCTGGTAATCAGAGGAAGGCAAACTCAACTACAGGGAGATGGGATTAGTAAAGAAAGAGTAACAAGGCCTGGTATGGGGGAGGGAATGTAGGGGGGCGGGTCCTCTTCTGCCGCACTGCTGGTGGGAGGGGAAATTGGGGACCAGAGTTGGTGGATGACGTAGCTCTCACGTGACCAAGAGCTGACGTGTGCAGAAGTCCTTCTTGTTCTGGTCGTTGTTCCGTCTGAGTACCAGCTCCCCACTGCTCTGAGCGAGAGCGGGCCTGTGCCTGAGGGAAGAAGGAGGAGAAAGAAATTGTCCCGGATCACAGCAGGTCGGTGCCTGGGAGATTCCTTAAAGTGGGGGCGGGTCAGAGCGTAGGGCGGAGACCGTCGCGGGTCCTGAGGCGCCTCCGTCGTCTTTTCCACTTGCCACTGGCTTTCCAGGATATCTGTCCTGCCTGCAGCCCATTTCGATGCTGCGAAATAGTGCCCAGGGAGGAGTTTGGGGAGCAGCCCAGAGATCAGAAGGTGGGAATCTGCTGGAAGCCGAGACCATAATCCGGAAAGGGAGCTGTGGCCTTGGCATTGGCCCCCAGTTTTCCAGGACAGTGCCGACCTGGAAAGGTTGGGCATGGGGAGTGAGGTGGGGGTGCAACGTGATGTGTCAGCAGAACCCGGAGAGGGGTGATCGGGGTGGGAAACCTTTGACAACCAGGCCTCCGAATTAGGAAGGAATTTCATGTTCTGGTGACTGGTCCGTCCACCAAGCACTGGGTAGCTGCTGTTTCCCGTCTTTCTGACTGTAGCTCTGTCGTCCTGGCTGTTTAGTGGATCCGAGCCTCTCCCAGGTTGCCAGTCTTTCCGTAGTTTGCGGCACTACGCCAGACAAGTGAAGAGGAAGGAAATTAAACCTGATCAGTGAAGGTCGATTTGAGGGTAAGGCCATCTGGGGACCCTAAGAGTGGCGGCGGGGAGAGGACGGGGGAGAAACCGGAGATGGCAATGATCTAGGTTAGGTCTGAGTCTGGGTATGTTTGTAGCACTCTTGGAGCTGTGGCAAAATAGCATGCGTTGTGTGCTATGTGCGTGTGTGTGTGTGTGGGGGGGGGTTAGATAGGGTGGGAGAGAATGATAGGAGGGAAACCTATCAGATAGTTTGTTCATAATCCTCCTCTCAACAGTAGTTCGTCTCCATGTTTTCGATCTGTCATCCTGTAGGTCTGCTGTAGCAGGTGGCACCACTCGAAGCAAGGGAGGAAGTTTCCTTGGATCTGCAGAGGTCGGTGTGGGCGTGGGGGCTGACTGGAATGGGGGAGGGGCTGGAAATCAGCCATGGTTGGACAGGCTCAGCCAATCCTGCCTTGTTTCCCTAACATCCCTCCCATTTCAGGCTAAGGAAGGGGCAGGCATGTACATGTTTTGGATGACATAGAGAGGGGTGTTTTTTTTGTTTTGTTTTGTTTTTTTTTTTTGCTTTTAAATCTGACAACCTGGAAGTAAATCAGGAAAGCAAGGAATGAACAGTCAATCAAGCCCTCAGTTCTCACTAGTTCTGGTCTCTCTGCAGATTGCAAGGGTTGTTGGGTGTGGCACAACATCAGGGGAGTGAAGAAGGGGCAAACTGCCTGTCTGGAGGAGGTGAGTGTAAGGTGCCATTCTCTGGGGACACCTTGGGTTGAGGTGGCTGAGGCCCTAGCAGAGACTATGAGCTCCATTGCTTTATCTAGGCTGGGGAGAGTTTGGCCTTGGGAGGAGAGGGGGAGGGTAAAATGAGGGGGATACAGATAGTTTATTAACAATCTACATTTTCTACCAAGTACTCATTTACTACTCTCCTGTCCCTCTGTGCAAGTCCATGCATGGGGCAACACAAAAAGAAGAGAAACTTAAACCCCATTTTCTTCCTCCACCTCTAGGTTCACTTCGGGTATCAGCTACTGTGGCCCTGAAGTGGCTGAAGACAAATACCCTCCACAGACCGGCACCCAAGCCCATAGTTCTCCCCAAGCCTGCGTGACTACTCTGTTCCTTGGTCCCTGCTGTTGTCAGGGACGATTGCATGGGCTACGCCAGGAAAGTAGGCTGGGTGACTGCGGGACTGGTGATTGGGGCTGGCGCCTGCTATTGCATTTATCGACTGGCCCGGGGAAGAAAACAGAACAAAGAGAAAATGGCTGAGGGTGGGCCTGGGGATGCGGATGATGTTGGAGATTGTCCTGGGGCCAGGTACAACGACTGGTCTGATGATGATGATGATAACAGTGAAAGCAAAGGAATAGTATGGTACCCACCTTGGGCCCGGATTGGTACTGAGGCTGGGACCAGAGCTAGGGCCAGAGCAAGGGCCAGGGCTACCCGGGCTCGAAGGGCTGTTCAGAAACGGGCTTCTCCCAACTCAGATGATACTATTCTGTCCCCTCAAGAGCTCCAAAAAGTTCTTTGCTTGGTTGAGATGTCTGAAAAGCCTTATATTCTTGAAGCAGCTTTAATTGCTCTGGGTAACAATGCTGCTTATGCATTTAACAGAGATATTATTCGTGATCTGGGTGGTCTCCCAATTGTTGCAAAGATTCTCAATACTCGGGATCCCATCGTTAAGGAAAAGGCTTTAATTGTCCTGAATAACCTGAGTGTGAATGCTGAGAATCAGCGCAGGCTTAAGATATACATGAATCAAGTGTGTGATGACACAGTCACTTCTCGCTTGAACTCATCTGTGCAGCTGGCTGGACTAAGGTTGCTTACAAATATGACTGTCACTAATGAGTATCAGCACATGCTTGCTAATTCAATTTCAGACTTTTTTCGTTTATTCTCAGCAGGAAATGAAGAAACCAAATTTCAGGTTTTGAAACTCCTTTTGAATTTGGCTGAAAATCCGGCCATGACTAGAGAACTTCTCAGGGCCCAAGTACCATCTTCCCTGGGTTCCCTCTTTAATAGGAAGGAGAACAAAGAGATTATTCTGAAACTTCTGGTCGTATTTGAGAACATAAATGACAATTTTAAATGGGACGAAAATGAACCTACTCAGAGTCAGTTCAGCCAAGGTTCACTTTTTTTCTTTTTAAAAGAATTTCAAATGTGTGCTGATAAGATTCTGGGGATAGAAAGTCACCATGATTTTTTGGTGAAAGTAAAAGTTGGAAAATTCATGGCCAAACTGGCTGAGCATATGTTTCCAAACATCCAGGAATAACTTCTTGATTTTGTAGTTTAGAAGCAGCACACATTGTAAACTATTCCTTTTCTCCACCTTGTTTATATGGTAAAGGAATCCTTTCAGCTACCAATTTTGAATATCATATTATATCATCAACGCTGATATTTATCTGAGTTGATCTTTAGGTCTAAGCTGGATGAATGAATGTCACTACATGTTCTGAAAACATGTCTGTTGCTTTATATCTCACTGCCTAGACTGAAATATTTTTACTATTTCTTCTGTATAAATGACTGAACCAATTCATCCTAAATAAGTTCCCTCCTGTCATTAGCATTAACTTCATTTGTATATCATCAATAAAGTTGTATGTTAATGCTGGAAAGAAAAAAAAAGAAAGAAGAAAGAAAGAAAGCATCCTTGCCCTTTTATTTATAATCTTGTTGGAGAAATTAGAAACATACAGACAAAATAACTGAGAATATCTGGACTCATTGTTAAATACTCATTCTCAGAGCACAGAGGAAGCAAAGGCTCATGTGGGGTACAGTAGTCAACTACAGCTTTATGGAGAAAATGACCATTTAAAAAGGAATCCTGAATGAGATGGGAGTGAGAGCACTGATGTGAGATAGGTATGGAGGTAGGAATGTTCTCCCTATGACAGTGAGAAACTAGTCTGCTTAGAGTAAAGCATGTAAGGAATGGAAGTAAATAAATTTGGAAAACTAGATGAAGCCAGTTTGTGGAAAGTTGTTTGAACATTATTCCACTGAATACAAAAAGCCACTAAATATTTTTGACTAGAAATAATAATTGGAACTCATATAAAAGTCCCTCTCTCACCTACTGTGCAATGTCTATGAAGGTGTGGCAAAACAGACACTTTCAAACCCTGGTGGTAGAAATGAATTTACAATGGCACAAGGTTTGTGGAAGGCCATTTGATAACACACATAAGCCTTAAAATATGTAAGCCCTTTGTCCTAAGAAAATATTTGAGAAATTGACCAAAGGTTACATGAACAAGGCTATGCATCCTAGCACTGTCTAAAATAGTAAATATTGGAAACAAGTGTCTAGCACATTGGATTGGTTAAATAACTTAAGGAATGTTCACATGGTATATGATAAATATGTTGATTTGTATCCATATTGCCAGGAAAAGATATTCATCATGCATTGTTAAGTGAGAAAGGCAGGTTAGATAGTAGTATTCATAGTATGATTTCATTTTTTTGAGAATAATAAGACATGTTTAAGTAGACACTAAAGCTCTGAATTATAGACACCCAGATAGTACAGAGGTTCTCTATGGGTGGAAGGACAATGAGTGAACTTTTACCTTTTTACGTTTTAATCATCAATGTGCTCTTATCTCAAATGAATATTGATTTTTTTTGGAAATTTTTGAAGAAGGAAAGTTTTGGGAATAAAGCAGGTGATTGGAGCATGTACTGAGTGAAAAAATTAGATTAAACGTGAGATAGGTTGAAGTTTCCTCTCTAAAATGATAGGCGAGTGGTGACAAGGCTTGTCTTGAGGATTAAATGAAGTAATACATGCAAAATATCTAGAATGTTCTGGCACATAGCATTTAATTAAGAAAAGCAAGCACTTTTAATTTCCTAGA
>PVJC01050571.1:0-11763 GCA_004026665.1 Murina feae | reverse complement strand
TAAACTCTTCTAGGTAAAAATGTTGCCACTCACATCAATTTATAAAATTAATGTATATTTTGTTAACCCAATCCAGGTCAACTACATATGTTCATGATCTATTCTTTTAATACTTCTTCTCTAAAAAGTCATTGTTAGTGACTTTCCATATCTTGGTAAAGAGTAAATTACTCATAATGTTTAGTCCACAGGTTTTGGAATTCAGACAAAATTGGGAAAAACCCTCATCCTGCAGTAGCTACATGTTTGATCTTAAGCAAACTACTTAAGCTTTCCAAACCTTGGTTACAAAATGAGATATTATCTGGACAAATACTTATTACAGTGATGCCAACATAAGAAACTTTAAAGAAGTAGTTGTTATTGTACATTGCCGTTTATTTATGATTTTTTCTTTCTAATTTAATTTAACAAAACTTGTTCTTTAAAGGAAAATGCCAAAATCACAGTATGGATAAAATCAAACCAACCAACCAAACAAACAAACAAACAAAAGAAACCAAAACTCTTTCTGTGAACCCAGATTGCTCCAACTAAAATCTTTTTTTTTTAATTGATCTCAGGGAGAGGAAGAGAGAGAGAGAGAGAGAGAGAGAGAGAGAGAGATCAATGGGTTGCCTCCCATACATTCCCCCCACCCCCCAGGGGACTGAACAGGAAACCTGGGTATATTCCCTGACCAGAATTGAACCTGCTACCATTTTGGTGTATGGGACAACATTTTAACCAACTGAACCACACTGGCCAGGGCCGCTGCATTTTTAAAAGCCTTAATGTCAGAGTTTCTACCAGGAAATACATTGCTTGTCCTTATAATAAAAATTCATAAAAGGAATGAATAGTTAAAAACGATGATAAGAAAGGCTACTTTTATTGACTGGTTATATATAGCCATTTAGGGGTCCTATGAACATTTTAAAGAATGATGTATTTAAATTTAAATTCCAAATTATATATTCATTCAGTCATTAAATTTCAAATATGTCAAAGATACAGATTTTGATTTGACTAGCCTGTTTAGTTACTTAAATTCATTTAGACATTGCATTTTCTGTTTCTTTAGTGGCCAACCTAAAGGTCAGTGAGCTCAAAATTTGACTTTCTCACCAGGAAAAAGCAACCCCAAACCCTAGCTTCTAAAAGTCTCTTCTGGCCTGGTCGGAGTGGCTCCGTACACTGAGCATTGTCCATGCACCAAGAGGCCATTGATTTGATTTCCAGTCAGGGCACATGACCGGTTCCAGTCGGGGGCTTGCAGGAGGCAGCCAATCAATGTTTCTCTCTCTCTCCCTCTCCCTTCCTTTCTCTCTAAAATCAATAAAAACATATCAAAATATTTTGAAAGTCTTTTTTGGAACTGAACTTTCATAGATTAGGAGTCATAGAAAGAAAGGGCAAAGGTGTCATAGCACTTAATAAAAGCTAGTTAACTAAGATCATCAAAATATTTAAGGGAGCAATGGAAAGAGTGGCACACATGCATATGAGCATAATCAATGGACACAAGATATGGGGGGTAGGAGAGGAGGGGGGAAGGGCAAGGGAAAAAAATGGAGACCTACCTATCACTTGTTGTAATACTTTAAACAAACAAAAAAAAATATTTATTCGGTTCTGCTATGAGACATCAGGGAATCCCAAAATAAGCAAATACACAGTTCAAGGAGGTTATAGAATATTTGGAGCATTCAATGGGTTAGGACTGAATCATTAAGGCACATGCAGGACTGTAGTTGAAATATTAGAATATGGGTGATTTCAGAAAGCTTCTGGGAAGTAGAGTGGAAATGTTGGAATTCTGACAAGACAGTGATTAAAATGCAGGACACACAAGAGGGAGGTACCTGCAGATTACACTATGTTCTTAATTTAAAATGCTGGAGGGCCATGGTTACAGCAGATAGAACATTATCATACTTCCACCCAACTTCAACTCTGCACAGTATCTACCTTTATTAAGGATATCAACCATCCTTTATCTGTCAACCAGAAGGAGGGGTAAATCCTCTGTAATAGAAGATAAGACTCTCTAGAGCAAGGCAGTAAAAGAATATTTTACAATAATATTCAACACTAAAATGTTTTTCCAACAATAGCTAAGTAGTAATCACAACAACTTCTACAAGAGAAAGGTAAATTTTTTTTCTACAAATATATTCAAGATTAGGTTTAAAAATATCGATTTAAGCTGTCACAGATGGTGGTTCAAGAACCATGGTTGATAAGTAGATTATTTGCTCTATTGAAGTGACAGCTGTGTACTACATGAATGTGTAGTTATGGACTTTAACATTTTTATTACTTGCTTACTGTTATATAATGAGTTTGAATAGTTGGCTATGTAAGTATGCAGTTAGTCATTTCAAAAAATGAATACTGTCATGTATAGTTGACTTTGTATCAACCCATGAGAAAAGAAGTATTGCTTTCTCAGTACTATTCTGGAGCTATTCTGTGCATTTACAAGTGAGTCTCAAACAGATTACTCATTAGTATGAGATGTGAAAAATGTGTTTACAAAATATGCTTTGCTGCCCCAGTATAAACTTCATAGAACTATTCAGATATATTTATCTAATCTAATAAAAGAGTAATATGCAAATTGACTCCCACTCTGTTACACCTAAGCCACGCCCACCAGCTAAGCCATGCCCACCAGCCAATCAGAGTGACTATATGCAAATTAACCCAGCCAAGATGGTGGTCAGCAGCCATGGAGCTGGAACAAGCAGGAGGCTTGCCCCAGCGATTCAGGAAGCTAAGGTTCCTGTCTGTCTAGGCCTGTTGTGGCCTCCACTCAAGGCAACAAAGTTTCAGTTATAGGAGATAAATAAACCCCAGAGACCTGCTTCCAGCCTTGGGCTCAAGGAAGCGCTGGGAGCCTGGGTTGTCAGGGGCAACCTGACCTGGGCTCCAGTTAAAGCAACAAAGTTTCAACTTTAGAAGTTAAATAAATTCCAGCCAGCCTTGCTGCAAATAGCCATCAGCCCCTCACCCAGGATGGCCAGGTACCCCAGCAGGGACCCCCTCCCTGAAGGGGATGTGGTAAGCCTGAAAACAGCCATCAGCTCCTCACCCAGACTGGCCAGGCACTTCGTGGGGGAATACCCATCTTGAAGGGGCTGTGGCTAGCCTGCAAACAGCCATCAGCCACTCACCCAGGATGGTCAGGCACCCCAGCGGGACCCCCACCCTGATCCAAGACACTCTTCAGGACAAACCAGCCGACCACCACCCATGCACCAGGCCTCTATCCTATATAATAAAAGGGTAATATGCAAATTGACCCTAACAGCAGAACTACTGGTAATGACTGGTCACTATGACACACACTCACCACCAGGAGGCAGATGCTCAATGCAGGAGCTGCCCCCCTGGTGGTCAGTGTGCTCCCACAGGGGGAGCTCTGCTCAGTCACAAGCTAGGCTGCCAACTGCCAGCACAGAAGTGGTGGCGGGAGCCTCTCCCACCTCCTCAGCAGAGCTGAGGATGTCCAACTGCAGCTTAGGCCTGCTTTCTGCTGTCAAGTGGACATTCCCCAAGGGCCCCCAGGATGCCAGAGAGATATCTGGCTGCCAGCTTAGGCTCAATCTCCTGGGGAGCAGGCCTAAGCCAGTAGGTGGACATCTCTTGAGGGGTCCCAGATTGCCAGAGGGCACAGGCCGGGCTGAGTATCCCCCCAACCCTCGAGTTCACAAATTTTTGTTCACTGGGCCTCTAGTTTAAGTAATAAAAAACCCCCCACTAATTCATAATTTGATCAACCGTACCTTTGACCTTGCCCTAGACTATCTTCTTGAAAAAAATCCTCTATATTTGACAACAGTTGATTACTTAATTTTCACCTCATTTCCTGCCTCCACTTTAACTCTGTTCTCAGAAAGGTATCTACATCTGAGAACATCCTATTTCCCCAGTTTACAGTTAGCTTCCATCTCCCAAGTCCAGCCTTTCAATATTTCCTCAGTACTGAAGTAATTACTGACAGAGTACCAATCACCTTGGGCTCAGCAAACTATGGACACTGAGACAAATTAGCTGTAGACTTTTTTTTCATAGATAAAATGTTTTTCACTATAAAGGGTTGTTACCAAAAAGAAAAAAATAAGAGCCTGGCTAGCATGGCTCAGTGGTTGAGTATCAACCTATGATCTAGGAGGTCACAATTAGATGTCCGGTCAGGGCATATGCCCAAGTTGCGGGCTCAACCCCCAATGTCGGGCACGCTGGAAGCAGCCTATCAATGATTCTCTCTCATCATGATATTTATGTCTCCTTTTCCTTTCATCACTGAAGTCAATAAAAATACATTTTTAAAAATTTAATGGTTAATAAAACAACTACCTATTTACTCAAAAATCAGCAATTTGGGTACAGTTTGTTGGGAACTGATTGTCTTAACTTCTTGTGACATCAGATGAGACCCCTCATGTGTGTATATTCGGCTGGCAGCTGAGCTAGGCTGGAAATGTCCCAGATGTCCACTCTTCAAGGCTTTTCTACATGTCTTCTCTTATCATTTGCTACTTAGTGTCCCAGTTTTCATAAGGCAGCAGGGTGCTAACGAAAGCTTCCAATGTGGATACACTTCATTAGGTAAGCTGTTGTGAAGCCTCTGGTAATATCATGTTTGCTGATGTCTCACTGACAAAAGAAAGTCACACAGTCAAGGCCAGGGCTCTTGTTACTTCATTTCAAATGTCTTTTCCAATTTTCCTCTGGGATTTATGGTTGAAAGTCAAGTTGACACATAGCCTCTGCCTATCATAAGGTTCTGTGGTGATGAGATAAATGACTCCAGTCGGTTCTACCTTTGAATCCTTCTATTAGAGCTGCACAATATACCTACCAGTCATACCCCCCGGTACTCACATTGACTTCACTGGGTATGAACAACCATGATTATTCAAGTTGTGTCATATAGGTTTTTTCACATTGGGAGTTATACTATCAAAATACTCCTTCATGGAAGCCAGCATCCTGTTAAGCAGTCCAGCAATTCTACTGGAGAGAGGCAACATGGAGAAGCCCTTGTGGATGAGACTTCAGGTACTGAGAGAAAGAACATGTTGAGGGAAACTGAGGCACTCCAGCAAGACTATCCTGTTGATATAGCCATGTGAGTGACCCCAGTCAAGACCATGAATCAGAAGATCTGACCAGTCAACCCCAGAATCACAAAAAATAACAAATATCTGTTTTAAGCCACTAAGTTTTGGAGTGTTTTGTTTTACAGCAATAAATACCTGAACTATGAAAAAAGTGAAGCCCCGCTCCCAGACAAATTGGACTACTAGCATTTTCCAATAATTCTCTCTCATTTTGCTTCCCCTGTGGCTTTCTCGTGTTTTCACTTCCTTCTAGAATATGTATGACTCTCTGCCTATTGTAATCCTACACATCCTTCAAGATGTTGAGATATTAACTATTGAGCAAAGTGATTAAGGTATTCTGTACATTTAACAGGTTTTGGCTTATATTTCTTTACTTCTCAGCAAGCATAAAACCCCCCAGGATTTATGGCTGTCTTTATTTTCATTAACTAGCTGGAACTATAATACTGCAACATTATTTTAAACCCAAGTGATCATAGACTGTCAACATGACAAGAAAAATGCTACTGTGGATGATTAAAGCTGTTTCAGGAGTTCATTTTCTTCCTCAGCTCTCTGGCTCTTTCAATAAGTGGGAAATGGATCCAAATGATAATAATTACAGCAGTTGTGTTAAGGCCTTCACATATGCCATCTAGGGGTGCCAGACCGCAGTATTCTGTGCTTACCAAAGAAGGTCATCGTCTAGAAGCTACCATACTATCCTTCTCCTGGTCTGGCTCCACATTTTTCTCTACTCAAAAATTCACTTGCTAAAATTTCATAGTTGTGATTTCCCATCATGAAAATGTCAATCCACACTAAGAATATAATCTCCCTGTTTTCCAAAAGTTGGGATTCCTGGGATGTAAGAGCATGGCTTGGAAAAATGGCCTCTTACCAATTATTTTTCAAGTTTGTTATTTAGGTTCTTAAACAGGTCAGCTTGTATAGAGTCTGATAGATAATAATAATAATAATAATAATAATAATAATAAATAAGTCATTGATCAAGCACTTTATTTTTTTGTCCACAATTTTATTTGATACACTAGCATCTCTATGAAAAAGTACTATTATCATCACCATTTAACAAATGGGAATGCCTACAGAGAGGTTAAACTGCACAAGGTTAACCAAGTTTCCAAGAAATTATATCAATTGTTGTCATTCATCCCTCTAATTATAGGAGGACAAAGGAGCTTGGCTGGTGTCATATGCCAACCAAGTACTATCAACCCATCCCCAATCCCACTTTCTCAATTTTGCAACTAAGCTATTCCCTAGTAAGAGAATGTAAACAGACCTGGAGGAAAGGAGGATATGAAGGAGCTGTCTGCATTAACTAGTGTATCTAGTTCAATTAGCAACAAGGGCCCTTTACACCTACATTATTTTGCTGTACTAAAGAAATAAAATATATATGAAGGTTAGCCTTGTTCCTATTTTATAGCTGAGGAAACAAATACTCAGCAAAAGTAAGCAATTTTCCCAAGCTCACAAAGGTATTATGATTATGAGCAGAGTGATGAGGACTGGAGTCTATGTTAATAATCAGTCCATCATACCTCCTGGCGAAGGCCTAAAGGATAGGAAAATATAAAGAAAACAGAGTTTACACAGACTGGGAATTTCTAATATTTATTTAGAAGGAAACTTCACATTTCTTGCTATCAATTTGAACAGAGGGACTTTCAATAAGTAGACGAATGTGTTGAGACTTTCAATACATAAAGAGATAGCATGCAGAAATAAACAAATAACCACTTAAATCAATCAGCAGAAATGTACCCATAAAAATATAATTCCACATTTATGTGCTTAGAGTGATTTTATAATTTCAGACTTCTAGCAGGAGAGGAGAGGAATACCCAACTTTATTTTTCCCCAAAGACTTAGAAGTTCATGCCTAGCAAAAATCCTGTATGTACTCAATTTCCTCAGTAAATGCTACCTTGGCTGTTGTTTACTTTTCATATTAAAATGCTCTAATCCAGGTAAAGTTTGTGCTCTCTCTAAGGAGAACTGGCTTAATTTTCATTATATACTTATCAAAGAACATATTAACTTTTCAAAATGAAAACTAGTAGGGAAGGAAATAAATTAAGATGAAATAGAAGGTATTCAATGAACGTGGTGTAATTATGATGAAAGGCCGTGGTACACCACATACTTATGAAATTGGTTCTTATTTAACTTTGCAAATTTTAATATATTAATGAACTTCATATAAAATTGAGTCCTAGAGCTTATATCCTAAGATGGCAGATAAAACTTTATTCTATCACCCTAAAAATAGATACATGAAAAAAATAACAATCTACTCTGAGGTAAGGTTGTAAATTTTATATTATATCAATTAATCACTTTTTTGTTTTATTTATATTTTAACACATTTTTATTGATTTCAGAGAGGAAGGGAGAGGAAAAGAGAGATAGAAACATCCGTGATGAGAATCACTGATGAGAGAGAATCACTGATTGGCTGCCTCCTGCAAGGCCCCTACTGGGAATTGAACCTGCAACCCAGGCATGTGCCCTTGACCTGAATTGAATCAGAGACCCTCCAGTCTGTAAGCTGGTGTACTATCTACTGAGCAAAACTGGCTGGGACTGTTTATTTGTTTATTTTTTTTTTTTTAAATTCTTTCTTCTCCCAATATATTTTCTTTACCATATTAGGCTAGTATTATAAATCTGTCCTTTAATCTGGACTTTTGGATATTAGGTAAAATAGCATATTGCAACAGCATGGATAGACCTGGATAGTATTATGCTAAGTGAAATAAGTCAGTTGGAGAAAGATAAATATCACATGATCTCACTTATATGTGCGATATAATGAACAACATAAACTGATGAACAAAAATAGATCCAGAGACTAAGAAACACTGAATAGAGAGTCCAACCTTAGAGAGAAGGCAGGCAGGGGAGGTGGAGGGGAGTTGTGGTTAAGAGATCAATCAGAGGACTTGTATGCATGCATATTAGCGTAACCAATGGACACAGACACTGGAGTGGTGGGGGCTTGTCCTGGGGGGAGGGAGTATTGGGTGTGGGATCAATGGGAGAAAAGGAGACATATATAATACTTTAAACAATAAAAAATAAGCATATTCAGAGATGATGCTATATTGTCATTCCTTATTTTCAGTTAGGAGAGGTGCAATAGACTGAACTAATTAGTAGAAATCCTATTCTGCAATGTGATGGTGTTAGGTGGTCGTTAGGAGGTGGTTTGCTCAGGAATGCTGAGCCCTATTGACTGGGATTAGTGCTTTTATAAAAGGGACCCCAAAGAGCTCTCTTGCCTATTTCTGCCGTTGAGGATACAAGGAAATGTTAGCAATTTGAAACCTGAAGAGGACTCTCATCAGAACTTGACTGCGCTGACACCCTGATCTGGGACTTTCAGCCTCCAATCAATTTCAGTTGCTTGTAAGACCCCCGGTCTATGGTACATTGTTAAAGCAGCCCTGATTGATTAAGACAAGGCATATATTTATAATCATTGATGAGAAAGACATATTTCTGGTGACCTCCAGCAAATGAGACATATATTTTCTCACATTTATACTTATAGCATAGAATTTATAGATTATAATTTTATTATATGAAGTGATCCATACAATATCCTAGATGAAAAATTCCTTTTTGTAAGGAATTGCCTCTTTTATTGAAATAAACATACAAAACGTCAATGTTTTAACACTAGGAGAATGATCGCAAGGCAGAGAGAAGTAGTTGGACTGAGTTAATTCACATCTGTTGTTCTTAAATTGTATTTTCTTTACCCTCATTAGTCCCCAGTAGTTCACTATCTTCTTTATTTTTAACTTTTTATTCAGAGATAGTTTCAAAGTTTTTACAGAATACTAAGGTATAATAAAAAGAACATGAAAATAGGCGAAAATGAAGTTTGAATGAGTTTCTGATTCTACCCTAACTAGTTTACTTTCGTACTGCAGATACATTAGTGAGTCTAGCTGAGTTCAGACATAAGACAAACTCCACAGCTGGGTCAGATAACAATTTTGGCCCATGAATTGAGAGCTAAAGAATAAGTTTTGAAGTGACTTTTCATGTTATAAAAACTAACTAATGTATCAAGGTAGAAAATAATCTATTTTAATTGGGGAAGATAAGTCCAAATACTGCTAGCATCTTTGAGGTTCTATGAATATATAGATTGGGAGGGAGAGAAGGAAAGAGGGAGACACAGAGAGAGAGACAGAGAGAGAAATACAGATTTTTCAGTTAACTCTGAAAAATTACATACACTATCAACATTAGGTTAAAACCTGATCTTGATCCCTTTGACCTCAGAACACATGTTAATCACTAGTGAGTCAGTTTTGTTATCTAATAACTGCTTTTCCTCAAGCATTGAGCAAAAATGTTGAATGTCTGCTATCAAAGAACAGATCATTAACAATGAAAAAACTGCAAAGCATGTATTGTAGTTGATGTAAAAAAAAAATCAACTGTTGAAAATAAAGGTGTAGTAAGAATAGTTCTCTGAATATTTTACATTTTTTAGTTAAAATTGTGATAAAAATATACTAGTAAAGTTTTTAAGGCAGTCAATGCAACATATTGTGCTAGCAACCAGATCAAATATTAAGAGGTCATACAATTAATAAATTTTAGTTTGACAACTTTATGAAAACTACTGCAATTATATTTTCAATATGTGCTGGAAAATTTCAAGGGCAAAAACAAGGCTACTCTTAAGCCATAATATAGATCATTTCCTTAAAATATGATTTCAGTAAACTATTAAAAATGTAACAACTTTAAGCATCTCTTTGCTCAGCCCACGCCTTACCAAGAACATTTGACTTTCTCAAATTGTTATTTTAATGAACATGTCAAGCAATGTACTTTTTTGTTTGATATTTTGAGAACGACGAGGAACATAAAATGTCAAAGGTCAGTTTTTTGGAAGTTTCAAATTAAATGTTTAATGATCCTATTACCATACAGAATTACCTAGAATTAAACATGATAAATGATCAAAACTGGTATGAACTACCACTACATAATGAAGGAAGAAAGTGGGCACAGAATGTGTTTGTTTTCTTCCCAATGCATATAACAATATAAGATTTATATCTAAGAACAGAATTTAGGACTTGGTTTTCCGACACATCATATCACTTTATTTTATCCTCACCATAGGGTATGTTTATTGATTTTAGAGAGAGAAGAAAAGAGAGAAATATTGATGTGAGAAAGAAACATCAAACTTATGCTTCCCAAATGCACCCGACCTGGGATTGAGCCTGCAATCGTTTTGGTGCAGGGGACAATGCTCCAACTAACTGAGTCCCCAGGCTGGGGCGTCATACCACTTTTTATTAGATACTCATTTTATAGTTAGCTCTGTGTAAGATGCTTATGTAGAGAGATTAATAAGTCTATTTGGTCCTGTCCATCTATGGACTGGCTATTTTAAATCATACCAATAAGACCCAAATGTTAAATGTTATCAAAACACAATTTGACACACAGTATGTCAAATGAAGAAAAATGAGTTATATTAAATATACAACACTGTACACATGTACATGAACACGCATGTAAATCTAATATAATAAAAGAGAAACATGCAAATTGGCTGTTACCACCAGCCAATCAGAGCGGCTGTATGCAAATTAACCCGGCCAAGATGGAGGCCAACAGCCATGGAGCTAGAGCAAACCAAAGGCTTCTGTTGCAACTGCCTGCCTAGGCTGGCTGAGCCTCTGCTCACAGCCACACCCACCAGCCAATCAGAGCAGCTGTATGCAAATTAACCCAGCCAAGATGGAGGCCAACAGCCATGGAGCTAGAGCAAACCAAAGGCTTCTGTTGCAACTGCCTGCCTAGGCTGGCTGAGCCTCTGCTCATGCCCATGCCCACCAGCCAATCAGAGCAGCTGTATGCAAATTAACCCAGTCAAGATGGAGGCCAACAGCCATGGAGCTAGAGCAAACCAAAGGCTTCTGTTGCAACTGCCTGTCTAGGCTGGCTGAGCCTCTGCTCACAGCCACGCCCACCAGCCAATCAGAGCGGCTGTATGCAAATTAACCCAGCCAAGATGGAGGTTGGCAGGGCAGCTCTGCACTGGGAGCCTCCACGGCTGGCATAGCTGTGCCAGGTGTGTCAGCTCAGTGGGAGGGGGGTCTGGCCTGGGGCCTCCTCGGGGCATCCAGGAGCAGCTGTCCTGGGTCTGCTGCCTAGCTCCGCCCCCAGGAGCCTCCGAGGGGTATCCAGGAGCAGCTGTCCCAGGTCCACTGCCTGGCTCCACCCCCTAGGGGCCTCCCCAGGGCATGCAGGAGCACGGGGCCTCTGCAGGGTGTGCAGGAGCAGCCGTCCTGGGTTTGCTGCCTGGCTTTGCCCCCCCGGGGACCTCTGCGGGACGTCCAGGAACGCCTGTCCTGGGTCCACTGCCTGGCTCTACCCTGGGGGCCTCCGCAGGGTGTCCAGGAACACCCGTCCAGGGTCCGCTACCTTCATCCGCCCCCCAGGGGCCTCCACAGGGCATGCAGGAGCGTCTGCTGCACAGTGCGGAGAATCCGAAGCCAGTTCACTGCCCAGCTCCACCCCGGGTGTGTTTGCTCAGCAGCAGGGCCCCACCGAGGGATCCTGCACCAGCGTCTGCCCCTGGCTCGCCACCCAGCTCTGC
>PVJC01050570.1:0-11762 GCA_004026665.1 Murina feae | reverse complement strand
ACCACATGTCCTCACTCATCTATGGATAATAATAACCATTATAAACTGGTGAACAAAAATGGATACAGAGGCAGAGCAGCATCAAACAGACTGTCAAATTACAGCAACAAGGACAGGAACATTGGGGGGGGGGTGGGTAACAGATCAGCCAAGGGACTTTGGTGCATGCATTTAAGCATAACTAATGGACACAAAACACTGGGGGGTAGGGGAGGCTGGGGGAAGGGCAGGGGGAAAAAGAGATATATGTACCAATCTTTGTAAAACTTTATGTAATAATTAAAAAAATAAATAAAAAAATAAAGTCTTAAAAATTTCTTACAAGATGCATAAATTAATCCAAAACACTATCTAAAAAATTAAATGAAAACATGTTCTCTTAAACTTAAGTTAATTCACAATAAGTTAAATAAATATAATCCTAGAAAAACAAAACACTTTTGTTTTAAATAATAAAAAGGAATCCATCCAAGTAGAACTCAAAAATGACAATGAGACCTATTAGCCAAATTGTGTAAAAAAATAATTTAAAATGTTCTCTTTTTCTAAGTACTAACTGCTGGAAGTAAAAAAGAAAAAAATAATAATAAAAGTGTGTTTCATGCAAATTTTAAAAAAATACCTATTGAGTGTCAAATATATGTCAAGGACTGAGCCAGGGATCACTATCATTGACAGATAAACTAATAAAAAGCAGTTCTCACACTCTTAGAGATGTTACATGGAAAAGAGGTATGAACAAATAAATCAAAAAGGATGATGGAGATGTATCACAAGCATACATGGAGAATAGAGTGAACCAGGGTTTGTTTGGCCACAAAATCCCACAGCACCAGACTGTCTGCCCTTAAAAGGCAATTATGGTAACTATGTCTACAGGAACCTTCCCTGGGGCACCATTAACGTTCTTTGTGTCAGCCCACAGAGGACAAAGGTAGCCTCCAGTAGATATTGTCAATGGCAGAGTGGTGTGTTATGTAACTTACTCTTAAAAGACAACTTCTACTAAAAACATGGAATTTGTATTTAATGACTCTTGCTTTTTTTACTATTCAAAATCAAGACATATACAATTATTTCCTAATCTTCTGTTTGTTGAACAGCCTTAGTTGGTGGCAGTAGCACGATCTAATCCGATTATTTGGTCATAGCACTTTAAATGATTCAAGTTGTCAGTGAAAGTCAAAAGGCGTCAACTATTTGCTTAGGGAGGTAAGGGTATTATACTCTGAACTGCTCCTTGGATTTGAGCTGTCAGCAGGAAAGTCAGAAGTAATTTATTCAGACAATTCCACTCTCCTTTAATGAGTGTATCATCAGCCTCTATGAAATACAGATGGTCTCAATTGTTTTTCATGTAATCTGTAACATGAGGACTAACAATCTAGATGGGTACAAAAATATTCAAAGAGAAGGTCAAAATTAATTAGAACTTAATATAGACTATATGTCTGAAGTTTAGAAATTATGGTGGTGAACACATA
Organism: Murina feae; assembly: GCA_004026665.1. Lineage (NCBI taxonomy): Eukaryota > Metazoa > Chordata > Mammalia > Chiroptera > Vespertilionidae > Murina > Murina feae. The sequence continues at coordinate 10,278 of PVJC01050570.1, read as the reverse complement.
ATTCTGAATGAGAAATATGTAGACACATTCTCTTTAATTTAACCCACTATTGAGACTAACATTTAAAAATCATTTCTAATGAGATTTTATGACCTCTCAGCTACTTGACTTGCTTTAGTAGAGCCTTAAGCAAAATATATTATATTGTATTAATTGGGTAAAATAAATTTCCCTAATGAATCAGACCCCTTTTGGATAATAAACCTATTTTCCTGAGATTTTAATTTATATTCACCCTTTCCTACCTTGAGTGGCAAATATAACATTTGAAATGTCCTTTCTGAGATCTCACAAGGATACAAGTTTTTATAACCAATTTCAGAACACAGCAGTAATGTTTAATCCTACTTTTGGAGAAAGTTTTTCTAATTTCAAAAAATAGTGTATGATCATTTTATTAAGACATTAAATTATTCACATAAAACATTCAACATCATTCCAAAGTCTTATTTTCTTCTTAAGAAGGTTGGGGAGAACTAAAGCCTCAACAAACTAAGCTCTTTTCATAATCATCACAAAACATCTATCAGCCTTGAGGAAGTCAGAGGAGGAGGAAGGCAGAAAAAATATGGTTGAAAAGAAAGGATTTGCAGTGTAAGTAAGAAGGCAAAGACACTTTGGGTTGGCATTCATCCACTTCTGAAACTATTGTATACACATAGAAAAGAGTCTCAAGCTTGTCATTAATCTATTGGTCTGCTTCTAATAACCAGGTTTCATTCTGGGGCATGAAATTCCAGTATGACTGGCTTAGAACATATGGTCAACTCAACAGGGCACTAAGCCTTAAGCCACCTGATGCTGAAAGAGACCTACTTTACATAGGAGACATAAGTAATGAGACATAAGAGCAGGTTAAGGGAGGAGGGGTGGGGAGGAACTTAATTTACATACTAGAGCTTTCTAGAATAAATTCCCTGAAGTGAGTCAAAGCCTAAATATTATCATTTAAGATTTGTCTTGGCCACTGATCATCTCACTGATTCTGGATAAATAAACACATGAGCAGAAGCAGCCCTCTATTAAGTAGGGATAACCACATCGAGCCTTTCCTGTTTAACTTAGAGTAATTTATAAGCCAGAATAAAACACTATGTATATAGAATACTTTGTAAACTGAAACTCAGAGAGCATAAACATTAATATCAAATATTTATAGCAGTAGTACTAGTAGATTAAGACATGGTGCACATTGGTCACTTCAGATAAACTCAATTAAAAAAAACGTTCGTATGCCACACCACTGTGAAGCAGGGGATACTCTCATTACCCTGGCTCCCTCGCAGGAATTCCTACACAATCCCCACTTGGCTAGCACAAAATACAACTCATCTGACTTATATTGCCAAGAAGTCTTACACTGTATCCTTTGTGGTGTATGGTTTCTTTCACTCAGGAGTTGTCCATGTTGTGGCATACATCAGTGGTTTATTCTCTTTTATTGGTGAGTAACCTCATTGGCTTACTACAGTTGGCCTACCCATTCTCCTATGGATGAACATCTAGGCTATTTCCTGTATTTGGCAATTATCAGTAAAGCCTGTCTAAACATCCTTGTAAAAGTATTTTTGGGGCAATGTGTTTTCATTTCTCATAGACAAATATTTAGGTTTAGAACCATTGGTTCACAAAGTTGATATATATTCATTTTGTGAGAATGACAGTTATCCAGCCTGATAATTTCTTCCATTAAATTGGAGTGTTTGGTACATTAATAGTCAGAGCAATCATTGCAATGTTTGAATTTAATTCTACTGTCCAGTTGTTTCAGGTGTTTAATTTTGTTTCATCCAGTGAGTATTCTGTTTCTCTCTTCCTTCTTTTGGCCTTGTTTTGGATATGAGTTAATATAGTATTTTTACTGCTCCATTTTATCTCCTCTGCACACTTTTTATCCGTGCCTGCGTGGTTTGCTAGGGCCACTGTAACAAATTTCCACCAACTGGGTGGCTTAACAGAAGAAATTGTCTCACAGCATTAGATGCTAGAAGTGGCAAGATCAAGATGTGGGTTCTTTCTGACGGGTATAACGGAGACCTGTTCAAAGCCGTTCTTCAGGCTTCTAATGTTTTGCTGCCAATCTTTGCTGTCCCTTGGCTGGTGAAGCATCGCCCTGATCTCTACCTTGATCCTGACATGGCCTGTTTATGTCCAAATTTCCTCTTTCTCTGACGCCAGTCATACTGGGTTAGGTCTCCAATCTACAACAGTATAAGTTCATCTTAACTCATTACACCTGCAATGATGCTATTTCCGCAAAGATCACATTCTGAAGGTCAGAGGGTTAGGACTTAAACATAGGAATTTGGCTGGAGAAGACAGAATTTATTCATAAAAATGCCTCCCAGCATTGACTTTAGTTAGTGCTCAAAATATTACTACATGTGTTCTTAACTTATGACAGTCTTCTTTCAAAAAATATTGTATTAGTTCATAAGAAAGATAAGAACAATGATCATTCTCAGATCCTTTGTAGTCTTATCATGTTTTACTTCTATATATGCTGCAAATACACCTCATTGCTATTGTTTTTCCTTAGAGAAATGTCTTTAACAAGATATATATATTCTGTACATATTTACTATATAGCCAACTACAAAGAAGAAATCAATGTGTAATTTACCAGCTAGCATATATAAGCAATGGCTAAGCCACCCTACTTGGAAGAAGAGCATTGGATATGAATCTCCTGTCTCCTTTACTTGATGCAAGTAAAAACTGCTTTGCAGAAACCATGTCTGGTTCCTGAATAGAGCATCTCAAGTGGTGAAGCCCTTGAGTTCAGTAACACTGGGCTCATGAAGGGGCCCCGGGTGTGGGATTTCTCCCAATTCTGACCTCAACATTCAGTGCACTGCTGCGCCTTCTCCAGCTCCCTCTTTAGACTTCCATCAGCAGGGTCTCTGCATCCCTGTGTTAGGGGACTTCTCTCTCAAGTCTATTCTCCCTCCTCAGTGGAAAACAGATGCTGACTTCCTCTGAGAAGAGTACTGGCAGAGCTTCTCCCAGTTCTCCCAATGCCCTGAAGGGTAAGCTCTCTTAGTCTTCCCCACATCACACCCTCAACTCAGCGCCAATGCACCATAGATGAGGTTGGGGGTGGGTGGGTGGATCTCTTCTGCCCCTTATACTGTGACAGACTCGCCCTGCCACCTGTTTGATGTAAGCCCCAGCATGCAAAAGCATCTCTCTTAGTTCTCATTCTTGACACAGACTACAGTAGAACAAGTGTGCCTGCTGCTCCTCTTGGATACACTTCCCAGTTCCCGCCCTCACCCCCTTCTTTCTCATAGCTCTTATTGAAAAAAGATGGGAACTAAGTATAGATTCCCCTTGTATCTAGGAAGCCTACGAATTCTAAACACCTACACCAGCCTACATTCAGCATTAAAAAATTTAAAAGTTCAGCTGTTTTATTTTTACTGCATCTATAGTGACTTCCTCCTCCCACATTTCAAAAAATGAAAGCAGCTGTAGGTTCTGTATCTCCTAGGAGAGGAGTGCCAAAGTTTGAATTTTAATGTATTCAATTGCTTTGGGCCTGATCTTTGATGAGCTAAAATAATGATTCTGTAGAATACTCAGCTTGCTTTATTATTAGCGAGGAAGGACATTCTCTCGCAACATTCTACATCCTAAATGGAAACAGCAGACCTATCACTTTTCTTTTTAATTGCCCTTTCTCATTTTCCTGTTTCTTTACGTTTTTGCTTCCCTCTTTCCTTCATGCCTGTGTGTTTTGATGTTCCAGTAGCCTCTAAGAGATTGAAGTTTCCATTTCATTATTTTTTCATAGCTAAAAATTATCAACGGTTTACTAAATAGACACTGTATTAAGCGCATTACACATATCATACCTATAAAATTTCAGAACAACTCTAACATGAAAATATTTTAATGGTGCCCCCTTTCCAGGTTAAGAAAAATGGGTCTTAAGTAACTTGGACAAGGGCAAAAAACTTCAGAAGGATAAATTTAAAATCAGGTGGTTTGACCTTATAAGGAGCTCTTGATTGGTATACTATTTAAACTTTCCAGTATACTAATACCTGTTTCCTATGCATTTGAATATGTGACGTCAGCACTGGCCAGCATGGCTCAGTTGGTTGGGCATCAACTCATGAACCAGGAGGTCACAGTTCATTTCCTGGTCAGAGCACATGTCTGGGTTTGGGCTCAATCCCCAGTAGGAAGCATGCAGGTGGCAGCCAATGAATGATTCTGATCATTGATGCTTCTATCTCTCTCTCTCTCCCTTTCCCTTCTTCTCTCTGAAATCAATAAAAACATATTTAAAAAGTAATATGTGGGGTCATATGCTTCCAGAGCACTGCAGCTTAGAAGGGATTTGCAGTTAGCATTGATACTGGGATTCTGCCCATTTTATTTTTGCATTAGGAAAAGGGACACTTGCAGAGGCGGGAACCTTTTTTCTACCAAGGGCCATTTGGATATTTATAACATCATCCACTTAATATAACTCATCTATATATATAAAACCCTAATATGCAAATAGACCGAATGGTACGGTACAAATGAACAACTGGTTGCTGTGATGTGTGCTGACCACCAGGGGACACATGCTGAACATGGTGGGTGTCAGTAGCAGGCAGCAGAGCACGAAACATGGTGGGCATTGGCCATGGTGGGATAGTGGAGCGGGTGAGTGGGGGCACCAGCCTAAGACACGGCGCCAGTCACTGTCATTGGGGTGAGCCTCTGGTGGTTACTGAAAATTCTTTGCTCCCACATGCCCTGGTCCTGCCCAGCACTCATACCTGCTGCTAGTGCTGGCCCTGCTCACACCATCTGCTGGTGCCCAGTGCCAACCCAAACTCTCGACACTGTCAGCAAGTGAGAGTGGCCACTGCAAGCCCTGATCACCCCTGAGAGCTTCTTCACCTCCCCCTGCTCCTGAGGGGCAATCCGGACAGCAGCCTACTGACGGTGCTGGCCCTGCTTACACCTGCTGCTGGCACCAGCCCCAATCACTCCACAGCCATCAGTGTGTGGGAGTGGTGGCGGCCGAAGTGGGGCTGCCAGCAGACAGGGGACTGGGGGCCACAGTGGGAGGGGCCCAGCTGGGGGCCTGGAGGATGGGTTGAGACCTGCCCCTGTGCCCACCACAGCCTCGCAGCCCACAGTTCCTTTCATGGTGCATGAATTCCTGCACTGGGCCACTCGTTTAACATAAATTTATGCTGCTATGAAAAAAGCTCCTAGATTTACTGAATTTTGAGTCCCATCTGTGGTTGCCCGGGCAGGGCTAGACCTAATGATTTTGTGGGCCTTATAGTGCCCATGGGCCAAATGTCCCCCCACCCCTGTTTAGAGAAAATACACTTGGGTCTGTTCCTGAAGTAACGGAGAAGCCTAAGTATGACAGCCCTAACAATACCCTCCCTTAAAACCCAAAATTACAACATGGGTCCAGTTTCATCAAGTTGTCACTTCAGGAATAAAGGAATAAGGAAAACTAGAATTTGGAGTCCCAGCTCCAAAATGTACTATGTGTATGAGCACACAATGCATCTGACCCCCCAAAATGCAGTTCATCCTTTTGTTATATAGAACAATATCTATAATCTCCACAGGGCTGCTACAAGAAACAAATAAGATAACATGCGAAGAACCATATAAAAACCTGTAAATGACTTTAAAAATATAAGATATGAACATCAATATTATTACTGGGAAGCTCCAAACTTTAAAAGCTATCAAAGTTATATCCTTAAGAAAAGCAATGAGCCTATTAAAATATCAATAGCATGGAATCATATTTAGTACATCAATACCAACCATGTGTGGGAAATCAACTAAGATGAAACTCATTCTGGAAAACCAGGAAGGTCATTTGCCTCAGCCAATAATTACAGTGTATTGATAATTTATATCTGCACATTTAAGAAAGGCAGTAAGAACTATGGACAATTATCCTTAGCAAGAGAAATAAAATAAATACAAGAGCAAAAAATTGTTTGGGGGTAATGAGGCTCTGAAATGAGAGGCCATAATTAGCTTCCTGGTATAAAACACCAAGGACCAGTATCTAGGCTGGACCAGGGCACAAGTTCATTTTTATCATGGACTTAACCAGCATGACACCAGACTGTACATCTAAAGGCTACACAAGGACTCTTCCTGAGCTTCCAGGCAGGGGAAGAAAAAATTAAAGCGAAAGAGCAACCCAGAAGGCAGTGCTCTCATTGATTTTTCAACAATATATGCTTTGATGATGACTATTGCTTCCTTTTATTAACTTAAAAGAACAAGCTAATACTGAGGGAGATTTAAAGACTCAGTAACATGTTCTCATTCTTAATGTGACTTTCCCCATACATACAGACATTTTCTTTAGCGTGGGAAAAATGATTATAGCCTTAAAATTTCGAGACAACAAAAATAAATATTTTTCTCCAGAATAAGAATTTAAAAATGGAAAACATTTATTAGTTTAATTATTTTAAATAAAATAATGTATACAGATATAGGCAATAAAAATAAGAAGCAATGATACTTTGATTTGTCCTATTACAATTATTGAGTTCCTCTGTGTGTTATAAGAAGCTGTCTAGATATATTGTTTCATCTCACTGATATGGGCATCTCACTGATAAATCTACATAAGTCATAGTTTTTAAGATATGGGCATCTCACTGATAAATCTACATAAGTCATAGTTTTTAAGAAAAATCATACTCTTCTAAATTACTCTTTTTGAAATAAAGCTTTTTTTTTCAGGTAACCAATATTACATTTTAGCAATTAATTTCTGATTTTAATTAAACTCATGTTCTTCTTCTTCTAGTAGTTATTCTAGTAAATATAGGTTTAATAACCACTTTCTATATGCCAATTACATGATGCTATTTCATAATTTCTATTTCAGCAATGTATAGAGATTAAGAAAGATAATAAATGGGGAAAAGCAGTTAAGAATCCCTTCTAAATATTTCCCTCTGCAATTCCCCAACACCGATTTATACAATACCGGTCTCATGCGATGCTAACATGCATTCCATGAAAACAGATTCATGGTCTCATGCTTTTTAAAGATACTGCCATAATCAACATTAAACATGTTTCTTTATAATTTCTCAAACTATGAATCTACACTGTAAGTCTCAAAGGGGTGATACAGTATGCAGCTTTCCTAAATTTATTTGACCTTAGGAACATTTTTATTATCTTCCCCCAGAACACTCATTAACATCTTACTATATATGACCATTTCACAAAACCAAATTTAGATAGTGCTGATCTAGGTGAAGAGAGGCCACTGGTTGAAAATATTGAGAGATGCAAATTCTTTAAGCATGGCAAAGAAACACCCCCAAGAGTGGTGGGAAAGAGCACAAAAGTACTAGTCCAAGGTAATTGCCACATTTTAAAATTTATTATTATTATTATTATTAACTTAAGATGTGGGAAAATAATGGAATTATCAACATAGCTTAAGATACTGATAGGCATGCCTGTTATTCAATACCATATCATTTAATCACGCAGTAAGTATTTATTTAGCATTGTGAATTATTTAGGCTATGAAGGTGGCCAGTGAAGGAAAAACTAGTGTCCTGGCTTAACCATTCTAGCTTAATGATTGAACGACCATTTGCTCTAAAATACCATCCAAGTAGACATCTGTCCACCTCTTCTTTGAGAACTATGATCTACATGCCTATCCATAAAAAGCACCATAATCCTATGTGCCCTTTGCACACATCCATACATCTACCTCATGACCAAGATTTACAACCTTGCCCACGCATTCTTTCTGGAGTGTTTGGCTAGCAAACATGATTTCTTTGGGACTTTTTTGGCCACTTGCACACATTAGCTTTACAAAATAATTAACACTGAGAAAATTAGAATGATAAAAAGAGAGGATTATAAAGAAATTAAGGGAAACAGAGAGAATAGAGGAAGGGAACAATGTGTAACATTCTGGATCCCTGAGGCCTATACTATACTTTATTCCAGGACAATATGAAGTCAGTTGACAACACAATGTTTGATTTTTTGTGTGTTTTTTTTTAATAAAAAGAACTTTCAATAAGCTATTATTCTTTACTAAGATCCTATTCTTTGCAGTAAAAAGACATGACTAATACAGAAATGTCATAGCTATTATTATATATGTGCAGTTCTAATAATGTCAATAGTAAAAACATTACTTCATCTTTTAAGTAACATTATATTAGTTTGAAAGGTTAGGGTATACCAGAAATATTACGTGTATAAATATACTATAATAAATTAATGCCCAATTCAAGTTCAGAAAACAAAAATAAAATACTATTCCAATCTCTATAGCATACCATAGGAATTATAAGGACCTATTTCACAGGAGTAATTTTCACATTTAAAAAAGGTGGATATGCAAAATACATAGATGAAGAGATCTGTCGCTTTGCTCTCACTCTGGGGTGTTAAAATGGCAGCACTTGGAGGCATTTGCCCAAAGATTGGCATGAATTCTGTCAACGACTTAGCCTAGTAATTGATGGGAAATCCAGAATGTTTAGACAGAATTGATTAGAATACGTCTCTACAGAATAGCATGCCAACACATGGATACAATTAAGACACATGTTCAATGCAAATGACTCTGATTCTGGCAGTCAGCATTATGATTTTTGGATGAACTCAATTACTTAGACTTTTGTCAAAAATGGAGGATAAACAAGTAGTTTTGAGACATTAATAATGGACGGCCCTGAACAAAGATGAAAGATGTATGTTGTTAAACTACAAATACAAGTCCACTATGTAGAAATAATCTCACTACATCGCCATGAAGATAAAAACTAGCTCCACTAATTTCTGACAGTGTCCACATCAATTTTGTATGAATGTTACAAGTTTTCCTTTTGGAAAATGAAAACAAATCTTTTCTATCTCCATAGCAAGTTTAAGGCAAAGAATTTTCTAAAGTCTCCATCTGTCTGTGGTACGTTTCACTCATTCTCACCTTGCTAATCTGCAAATCATATCATTCTCACTCCTCTTTTCAGCATCAATTTGTTAGTCAAGTAAGGTAGCAAGGTCTCACATTCCAGACTCAGAGGCCATCATGCTGGCAAGTTTGTATTTGCTTTGTAGAAACAGGTGCATGTATACAGAAAGTACTGCTAACATGCCTTGGAAGCATTTATTCTCAGGGGTTTTATACACAATCAAAAAGAGCAATGTCTGATTCTATTTTTTTTTAATACTGAGATTCTCAAAGAGGACTGTCCCTAAGCCATATTTAGAAGTAGGAAGAACTGAATATTGGCAAAGCAGCTCCCAACCCATTTACAGCTGTCGCATTGAGAAGTGAACACTATGATTTAAACTTTTATCCTTCATTTATAATAAAGTTACCATCAGTGAGATGCATACTATTAAATGAAATTACTTAATGGACTCAGCCATAAGTAACACATATTATAAATACAATTCCTTAAGAACAAAACAAGTACTTAAACAAAGAATTTAAAATATGCATTGACATAAAAATCATTTTAAATTATATGCTTGTGTCCTGACCTATGTGGGTCAGTTGGTTTGGCAGATCAGAGTGAGTAGGGGAGGCAGTTGATTTATGTTTCTCTTTTAAATCAAAGTTTTTCTCTCTCTCCTTCCCCCTCCCTCTCTCTCTCTCTCAAATCAATACAAATGTATTTTAAAAATATAGCCCTGAGCAGTTTGGCTCAGTGGATATAGAGTGTCGGCCTGCAGACTGAAGGGTCCTGAATTCCATTCCAGTCAAGGGCATGTACCTTGGTTTCAGGCACATCCCAGTGCGGGGTATGCAGGAGGCAGCTGATTGGTGTTTCTCTCTCATCGATGTTTCTAACTCTCTATACCTTTTCCTTCCTCTCTGTAAAAAATCAATCTAAACTAATAAAAGTGAAATATTAAAATTAACCGTTTCTCCGAGACAGGGTAAGCCACGCCCACCAGCCAATCAGAGTGGCTGTATGCAAATTAGCCCAGCCAACATGGCGGCCGCCACTCACGGACCCGAGTAAACGTTTAGGCAGCGTCCGTTGCAGCAGGAGCGAGAGGGAAACTGTTTTCGGCCCTTGGCGGGCGGCTCCGAAACATGTTTCAATAATGTATCAATCATAGAATCCTCGGGAGCTGAAGGGAACAGCAGACCTAGCCTGAGTCTAAAACTATAACATTGTTGCAGTATAGACTCTGCGAGGTGAGGCAGAGAGAGGCTTTGTTACATGTGTAGGCCGGCTTAAAGGAACAGTGTATCAATTATAGGAGAAAAACCCCAGA
>PVJC01050569.1:0-11770 GCA_004026665.1 Murina feae | reverse complement strand
TCCATCAGCTGCCTCCTGCACACCCCACCACTGGACCTGCCCAGGATATGAACCGTGACCTCCTGGTTCATAGGTTGATACTCAGCCACTGAGCCACCCCTGCCAGGCTCACTCTGCCTTTACTTATGTCTCTCACATCTCTGTTGGTGGAACCCTTCCCCCAGGAGGAGATGACCAGTGCCTTGGCCACAATGCGTGTTGACTACGAGCAGATCAAGATAAAAAAGATAGAAGACGCCTCCAACCCTCTGCTTCTGAAGAGGAGGAAGAAGGCTCGGGCCCTGGAGGCTGCGGCCCTCGCTCACTGACCGCTCAGCCCGTCCTTCTCCGCTGGAGGACAAGCAATAACTCTCGACCTGAATCTGTTTTTTAAATGAAGACACAGACTGCCCACTGCTGCCTCCCTCCTCCTCGGCTCGAGGAGCCCGGAGCCTCACGAGAGGCTGACTCCTGCCTTGGGCTCCGGCCGCCCGGAGGGAGGACCTGGGTCTGGGCGTGTAAAGGAGGGAGCACATGCTCTTGAACCTGTGCCCAGTCTGCAGTTTTACCAGTGGTTTGACTTAGGATTTTTATGAAACTTCTTTTATTGTCCTTTCCTCCCCCCTCCCCCCAAACCCCTGCCTCTTGTTAAAGGGTATTTGTGGAAACTGTTGTAGGGAGCATCCCTGTGTCGGCCCGCCTGCCCCGTTTCCCCACTACAGCCTCAGCTCCCCGCTGGCCGAGGCCCTGGCGTTCAAGGCCATGGAGGTCTGGGGCCAGGGTGCCACCACCTCATACTGGATCCCTCGACATCACCAGTGTGCCAGACGGATAGGAGTGAATGAGTGTGTGTGCGCGCATGTATGTGCATGTGTGCCTAGGACTGCGCATTTGTGGAGCCAGAGGCAGGCAGGGCTGCATAGGGAGGGCCCTGCTGTGGCTCAGGAACCTTCTTCCTGCCCTGCCCCGCTCCGCCCTGCCCGTGGTGAGCCTGCCACGGCGCCTGGAAGCCTGTCCAGACTCAGCCTGTCCTGTTACTGGTCCGGGAGGTGGAGAGGAGTGACTGAGCACTGGCCGAAACCAGGAAGACTGGACCCTCCCCCCCAATCCCCACTTAGTGCTGGTCCTAGTCCTCTGAGGCGCTCGTCTACCGAGTAACCTCTGCTTCCCCTCCTGCCTTTGCTCGCCCTTTGCTTACCTTTCTTACAATTTCAGCCATTTCTCCGCAGGCCCTCTCTCGGCTCATGGGCACTTTACATGGGACGCAGCTTCTGTGCTTTGCCCTGGGCCTTGGCGTTGGGCAGAGGCAGCACCACCCTTGTGGCCTCCCACACATTTCCATGGTGTGACCTAGTGGGTGGGGGGTCTTCACACCAAAGATGCCCCGACTCTGCCCCAACCCATTAGCCACTCCCCTCCACCCCAAATAGCTTGGCTTCATGTGTCCAGGCCAGTGAGCGGGGGAGGCCCTCCCCCAGTTTTGCTGAGGAGTGAGGAGTGAGGAGCAGCGTGGGGAGAGGTCCTCGGTGCCATGGTCCCTTGGGTGGGGTGGGGTGGCACTAATACTTCAGTTTCATCTCCCTCAGGGCAGGGGGGCACTCACATCTTCTCTGCCCTGGGGAGGACTCAGTGCCTGCAGCGCCTCCATGTCTGATGGTGTGTCCAGCACTTAGATTGTTGTAAATTGTTGTTTTGTATGAGCGAAACTGTCTTTACTAAACAGATTTAATAGTTGAAAGGTTTTCTTTCTCTTTTTTTATGGACCTTCGCCCTTGACCCCCCACCTCTCCTCTTCCCACATGTGGAGAGTGGTTCTATGGGCTGGGAGTCCTGGGGGAGGAGGGGAGGGGAGAGAAGGGAAGGGGAGAGAAAGGAATAGAAAGGGAGGGAGAAGACTGGACTGGAGGGGACCGGAGGGGAGGTGGGGCCGAGGAGAGGAGGGCCTTCTGGGCGAGCAGCAGCCAGCGCCTGCCGAGGCCTGGGCGGGTGGGTCTGGTACAGGCTATTAATGCTGCTCTCCTTTGGAACAGGTGGAGGTGCCAGTAAGGGCTGGGGAGCCCGTGCCCTTTTGCCAAATACGGAATCAGGAGTTAAGTTGCTTCTTGGCACACAATTCTTTCACCTGTTTAGCCACAGCCAGACATGGCACTCTCGGCCTAGCCAGGTGGGCTGGCGTGGGGGTCTAGGAGAAGAGGGCGAGTGATAGTAATTTGTTTCAAATGCTCAGACAGAGACCAGGGGAGCAGGTGGGTGTTCCTGAAGGTTCCAGCAGGGGGAGGTAGGGGTCAGGCAGAAATAGGTCAGAGCTGGAAGGGGCCTCAGGGTTCATGTGACCCATTCTTCTTCGTTCACAGGTAAAAAGCTTGAGGCCCAGAGTGGGATTTGAGATCACATGATGACTTACTTGGGGTGTGGCAGGGCCACACTATCCCTCCCAGGCGGACGGTAGGAGAGTGCACCCTAGACAGTGTCACGTGTTCTCATGACCCTCGGAGCTGTGTGTGTGTGTGGGGGGAGGTAAGGCTGGTCGTTACCCCTGCTGTATGATGAGGGAATGATGGAGAGGGTGAAGGCACTGCTGGAGGTCGGGCTGACTGGCTTGGACTGGAGCTTAGGATCCCGAGGCCTGGGGAGCCTCTAGCCACAGACCATGTCTCCTGCCCAGAGGCGAGGCCTTCTTACCCTCGGTCATGGGTGGATCATGTTTCCTCCATTCAGACCTACGGGCACAGGCCATGGTGGTCCCTGCACGACCCCTGGAAGGACAGCCAGAGTTGGGCCCCATCTTGAAACTACTCATCCCTCTTGGACACCACTGCTCACATGAGCTAGCGAAGCTTCAACTTCCAGAGAAATTGTCTGAGCTTGTGAAGATGTCAGCAGGGACAGGAACCGGGGGAGGGGGAACAGGGTGGCAGAAGGGACTTGGGGCGGGGGGGAAGGGAGTTGTCAGCCGGTTGCTGTCTGGCTGCATTAGTGTTCTGTTGCTGTCATAATACATTTCATGACGTAAAACGGCACACAGGTAATATCTACAGCTCTGTAGGTCGGAGCTCTGATAGGATCTAACTGGCTAGGATCCAGTCTCCGCAGAGCTGCATTCCTTCGGAGGCTGCAGGAGATGCTGCAGCCTTATCTTTTCCAGCTTCCAAAGCCCTCCTCCATCCTCAAAGCCAGCCCAGCATATCTGTGACCCTCAGTTACCACTTTCCTCTGGCCTAACTGGGGAGGAGTCTCCACTCCCAAGGACCTGTGTGATGGGATTGGACCTCCCTGGATAGTCCAGGAAGCCCTCACCCTGAATCCCACCTGCAGAGCACTCTCGCCATGGAAGGTGACTCAGGTCCAAGGACTGGGATGTGGGCACCCAGGGACCAATGCTCCACCATGCCCGTCTCAGCCCTCTCAGCCTCTTGCCCCACACGCCGACGCTGTTTTGCTTTCTCCTCTGGGTGAGCCCATCTCAGGACACTTCTGTGGCCAGTGAGGGTGAGCCTGGAGTTGGCAATCAGGGAAGATGGCTGGGTGAGCAGGGTCTTGCCTTTCCACTCTCCCCCATGCACCCTGGCCTGGCCCTCTGATGCCCTCCCTGTCTCTAGGGGGAACTTAGCCTCTTTCTGCTAACCCCCCAGATGGGATGAGCGTGGTACGTTGGTGGCCTGATGGGTGCAGGGGTACAGGGTGTGGTTCTTGAACACTTGTAAGTGGTGTGAGATGCGAGAGGGCTTCGGGACACCCCTAGGCACTCACTGAGCACCAGTTCACAGTCATGAAAACCCCCCAGGTAGTCTAGCCTCCAGTTGGCCTGTGAGGAAACAACCTCAGAGAAGAAAACGGCTCTGCCAAGCCTCACAGCTAAGCAGTGGGGAATCAACTTGAAAAAAATATCAAGTCCTCTTGCTAAGGACTGGGTTCCTCCCCACTGAGTAGAGTTTCCTTTTCAGTGAAACCGGGGTGACACTCCTATGCTCAGTGGCCATTGTGAGAAATTCAAGGAGATAATTTCTTTGTAAGGTGTTAGGTGTCAGGTGGCCTTTATCACAATTAGGGTCCTACCCTCAGGTGGGCTGCCCTGCCAGAGGGCACAGGGAACCCCAGGTTTGGTTGGGGCCAGTGGTCTAGGCGGGGTCTCTGCTCCTGCCCTTATGTTGAGGGCCTGTCTCTGAGTCTTGGGCGAGACTGTTGGGTTGGCAAACAATAACAGTAAATTTGGGGTTTTCCTTTGACGGGGTTAGAGGCAGGAAATGCGGAGGGCTGTGGATGACGAGTGGTAGGTCTGTCTGCTCAAGGTGTGAAGGAAATTCAGTTATTCAAGGGTGGCAGTCCCATCTACTGGCGGATGTAAACAAACCTGCTGGGCACCCTCCCCGGTGACTGGAGTTGGCATGCAGGAGCATTGGGGGCAGCCTCTGTGCCCTCAGCCCTGGAATCCAGCCATCCCCCCACCCCCCCGGCTCTTTCTCTTGAAGCCCAAGTTTGGGGGCCTCAGCCATCAGAAGGGGAGTCTGGCCCAGTGTGGGAGTAGCCAGTCACTTGGAAGAGACGCCGGGCTCCAGCTCTGGGGGGCCTTTTAGTGAATTCATCGACCTCTCCTCTCCCTGCATTCAATCAATCAGGCTGGTATAAAGAGGCCTATCCACAAACTCACTGAACACCCAGGCACTTGCCTGTGCTTTATGCATGCATGTGAGAGCTGGTTCCTGCTTGGTTCCTGGTCAGCGAGACACAAAACACGTGTGCAGCAGCAGGAGGCCTGGTCCTTTCTCTGCGACCATGGCATGGGCACACTTTGTGGTGTGAATCGCCCCGTTTGAAACTGCTCCACACAGTGAGGGGTGAGGGGTGTGCCATCCAAGCCCAGGGGCCCCTGGGCAACCTCCTAGGGCCCTAGAGGCTTTGAGATGGGAGAAATGAGTGAGGTCAGAAGGAGTGGGCCCGGTATCCTCGTTTTACAGATGAAGCCCTCATGTCCATGCCTTGTTGGGCGTAATATCTGTCCTCCCCGCACCCAAGCACCTGAGGATTAAACAGCCACCTGGGACTTGGAGAGGCGGGATGCACTGTGGATGGGTGACAACGACAGGGCCGTGCCCTGAGCCCTTCGAGGCCACCCTTCTAGCAGCGTCGAGCTGCTCTTTGAGAAGACTTCCCCCACTCTCCAAGAGTAAAGATGATAGTGTCTCATTCAGCTCATCTTGAGCACCTACTATGTGCAACGCCCAGCTTCCAGGACATTGTGGTGACATGGATGAGTGGGAAGTGGGTCTAACCCTTAGGTGGCTCTGTCCAAAGAGAAGGCAGGGAGAATCAACCTCAGACAGGTGTTTGTGGTGCCGAAGGAGGAGCTGCTCAGGCAGAGAGCCAGGGGTGATGGTTAGGATGCTAGAAAATGAGGGAAGTAGCGCTGTTGTCTTCCTTCTCCGAGTCTCGGTTCACCCCATCTGTCTTCTGGTTGGAACTGCTGTCTGCTTGTCTGTCCAGCCTGACCTTTCCTTCCATCAGCTCTGTCTGTGGGAAATCTGACTTACCCCCTGGGTGTGTCCTTGGTGTTTTCTGCCCATTTTCTCTTTCCCGCCTCTCCAACCTGGATTCCCCTCGTTCAGCAGGCTTGCTTCCCCAAAACCAAACTTAGGGAACACAGGGATTCCCCTCCTCCTACTCTTCAGTTCATTAAGTTTTCAAGAAGCCTTACGAAGTTATAACTCAGATCACATTTAGTTAGACATTTACACATCACTGTGGAGAAGGACATCACATGAAACTGGAGGGAGGTCCTTCAGAAAATGGGGATGAAGGGGATGAATGGCTGTCAAGGGCTTCTTTGCTCCTGTCCCCTCTGAGTATCACCCCTGTTCCTTACAGCACTCAGTGTCTTGAACACAGGCCCTCAGGAGCTTTCCGGTTACAAATACACATTTTAATGTACCCCAGCTTCCACACTTTTTTATTTTCTGTACACCAGCGTTTCCATCCTGGGGTTACCTTGGAACGCCCATCCATCCACTGGAGAGAATAGTTTTTGTTTGTTTTTTTTAAATATTTCATTGATTTTTTTACAGAGAGAAAGGGAGAGGGATAGAGAGTTAGAAACATGGATGAGAGAGGAACATCGATCAGCTGCCTCCTGCACACCCCCTACTGGGGATGTGCCTGCAACCAAGGTACATGCCCTTGCCCGGAATCGAACTTGGGGCCCTTCAGTCCGCAGGCCAACGTTGTATCCACCAAGCCAAACTGGTTCGGGCGAGAATAGTTCTTGCTCCAAAGGGAAGTTCCTGACTAAAGCCT
Source organism: Murina feae (assembly GCA_004026665.1). NCBI lineage: Eukaryota > Metazoa > Chordata > Mammalia > Chiroptera > Vespertilionidae > Murina > Murina feae. Next base: position 5,503 of record PVJC01050569.1, on the reverse strand, counting down.
CTGGCCCAGGAAGTTGAGGCTGTCAGGCCTGTAGGATTATAGGTGGGGCTGCAGGGGGCGCAGTGCTGCTGGGAGGCACTGGAACCCGTGGCACAGAACTGCCATGCAAATGCCCTTGTTTGCATAATTTTCTTGCTCTAAGGGACAGTGAACTTTCCTACCCCATCCAATACCCCTGCCAGGATTTGCAAGTGAAATGCTAGCACTGGCTTTCCCCCTTTGCCATCGTCTTTCCCCTCCCCAGTTCTCTTCTCCCTCAGGCTCTGTCCCTCAGACACTGTGTGATAGCTGGTGCTCTGATCCTAGGGGAGCAGTGCTCCTGGGACCCTGCGATGCCAAATTTCAGCAGATGTTATGCAAATGGACTCCTAGGTGGGGGGCTCTGGCCAGTCGCTAGCTCAGGCCACTGTTGTTTGAGACCATGTGAAATGTGATCTGGGTCCTTCCTCAATCCCCACAGCTGTGGGACTCTGGTTCATCAAATAGTTAGAGCTCCCTCCCTCGGGGTAGGAGGCCTCAAGTTTCAAAATGAACTGAATTCTCCCAGCCCTTCTTCTCTGATTTGGAGACCTGTGGTTCTGAACTCACCAGTAGGAGGTTTGCATTTCAAAGAAACCACGACTTCATCTGAGTCTGATCCAGACCTTGGTTAGCTGTGACTGCAGGCTGTCGAGTCTGACCCAGACCTTGGTTAGCTGTGACTGGAGCCTGCGGTACATGGCGAGCTGGTGTTTATAGTAAGACCTGGAGGGGACATGGGTTTCTGGTACTCTGCTGTCTCCTTTTCTGGTCAGAAACCTGTTCTAAGGAAAAGGCCCTCATAGTGAGACTCTAGCCTTACCTCTCACCCACTCCCCCACTCACAGGGAGACCAGAGCAGGCCATTCTCTGAGTTGGTCTGCAAGAAAGAGAAAGAATAGAGAGTGATCCAGACTGGTCTCATCTGATTTCACGTTTTAAAAATTACAGCTGGTGCTCAGTATCTGTTGGACAGTGAATGCATCTAAAGAACCATTAACTCAAGCAATTTCATTAACAAACATCAAAGTGATTATATACACACAATTATATATGCACACAGTGTGAAATGTGGAAGTTCTTCATAACCTCACCCAACTATGTCAACTCCCAAAATAACTCTGTTAGCAGTTTGATTTGATTTTCTCCAACTTTACAAACAGTTTCTATTAATTTATCTACATACATTTATGTTAGGGTTTGGCCCATGACGTGGGCTCTAAAAGAATTTACAACTAAAATATGAGATGTAGAGGCAGTTTATTTTTACTTTCTGAGGGAGGAAAGGGTTGGTGCATTGCTAATCAATATAAGGCAAGAAACAAAGGGTGGCTTCCCCTTTTAAAGAGTAATGGCTGCTGTTGCTAGGTGACTAGGAAGGGAGGAGGATTTGGGGCTGAAGTTGAGCAGACATCAAGGGGGTTGTCTTGAAAAGTTACAGCTTGTTTCCTTTCCAGGAGATAGTCCAGCTGATGTCCTAGGGAGGTGTCTTATGAGTATTTTTCCCAAGCCTATGAAACATGCTTAGAGCAAAGTTATGAAGAGTTTAAAAGAGGTGTCTTTAAAGGGGAAGGGAGAAAGGAACTTTCTACTAACTAGATACTCCTTGGTGTGAATTATCCCTAAGGTCTCAAAACAGCAGGAAGGAGGGGGGCGCAAGAATGTAGCCTTGAGAGTAACATGTCTTGTCTTGCAGTTTGAACAGAGGGGCTTTTGAATCAGAGGATCTAACAATCTTGGGGTTTAACTACCAGGTGCTTCTCATGAATTGTGGAAGGCACAAAGAAAAAGAATCCTGCAGGCCTGTCCTTAAAATATATGCTTGTAAACACTAGTGAGAAATTTCTTATAACAAGTATAAATGGAATTATTAGGCCTATTGTTCTGCAACTTACTTTTTAAAAAAGTTATAGTGAAATAGACTTAAAATTTACCATCTTAATTATTTTTAAGTATACCCTTCAGTAATGTTAAGTATATTCACATTGTTTTGCAATTAGCCTCTAGAAATTTTTCATACCAGTTAACATGCTACTTGCTTTTTTAACTTATCTTAGTGAGTGTTCATGATAGGATGCAGAATCATACTATCTTTTTTAATAACAGGTGCAGAATATTCCACAGTATGGATGCACTATCATTTATTTAAGTATATGCTAAGAATATGTTTCATTTATTTACATTGTTTTACTATAAGAATTAATGTTGTAAACATCTTGTATAATATCTTTGTGCACTTGTGTAAGAATTTCTGTATGATAGATCCCAAGAAAAAGATAGTTAGATCAAAAGTATATACAGTTTAGGTTTTGGCAGGTACTGCCAAAAAGACAGAATCAATTTATTAATGAATGCACTTTGCATATCGCTTTCTGGATGAGAGTCCATGAAAGAATTTGCTGTCAGCGGTGGGGCAATCTGGGGATAGAATAAGAGGACATTTGAAGCACTTCCCCAAACGGACAAGTGCATACCCTTGGTAGCATTGTGGGCGACTGGAAAAATCAGATCTGGAGGGGGCAAGGGGATTCCTTAAACCTCTCCCCCATGTCAGCTGCTCTGCTCACCAAATTATGGTTATTTGCATATATTTTGAATGTGTAGGCAGAATGGCTTGGAGACAAATCTGAAATTCAGTCTTGTTCAGCCTCCTTCTGGTTTCTGATCTTCAGCAGGTTACCTGACCCACTTCTCAGATGGGGAAGTGAGTGCCCCTGGTGGGAACACCAAGGAGATGACAGTGTGTTAATGACTTGGACATGAGGCAGACTGGCGGGTGCTGTAGGAGAGGCCCAGAGTGAATGGGGAGGGTTCCCCTCTGATTAGGGAGATCAGGGAAAGAAAGGCGCATGGCAGAGGAGGGGTGCTGACTCAGAGAACTTAGGTGTTGTGGGGAACACAGGAGACATACAAGGATTTTTTTCCTACTAGACAGGAGCTCAACCACATTCCTCTCCAAAACTCTTTATGGGATGCTGATGGTGTGCCAACTCTCTGCTGGCTACTCAGTCTAAGGTATGGGATGTGTGGTCACTAGCTGAGATGCACCCTGCACAGGAGAAAGCCTTAGAGTTGTATTGAACTTGGGTCCAACTATGGGCAGGCAACTTGATCTCTCTGAGCCTGAGTTTATCAACCAGTGCAATTTGGGATAATAATCATGGAACCCCACAATTATTAATTATAATTCAATTATTTATTATAGTATATATATAGATGCATGAATTACATTAGAATTTGTCTTATATGATTTGTTATAAATCAATAATTATTAATACTATTTATGATGCAAATTAATTATTGGTTATGAGAAGGTGTCTCCAATTCCAGCATAATCACCCCAGGGCTCCAGCTACTGGGCCCCGAAACCCATTGCTAGGTCTGCACTGAGGCCATGTTTCTCGCCTGCTCTCTACCAGCGATGGCACAGCAGTGACTCTAAGGCGCTTCGGTTCTGGGGAAACCAGGACTCTAGTGATGGCTGGCTTTGGCTGGAGGATTCTCTGGCAGTTCTGCGAACCTTCTAGAGATTGCTCAGTAGTCCAGCAAACTTGCACTCCCATCCTCATTCCTCTCAGCGGGGGTTGGGCATGGTCTGGTGAATCCTCTCTCCCCTCCCCCTTCCTCCCACCCCGGCCTGGCTCATAAAGACATTTCTCCTAACAAGACCTTTGCCTGTCATTTTGACATCTGTTTCTCAGAGGACCCAAACTAACATAACATCTCCTGCCTCTTAGGATGTGGTGAAGATCAAATGAAAAGTATAAAAGCTTGAGCAAATGCCTGGCACATACACTGTCACACATCAGAGTAATTGGTCCAGTTACTGTACTAGTATGTGCAGGTGGGTTTAACTAAAAAGAAGAGTTTGGGTTTTGGAATTAGAAATGTGTCTTTCCGCCCCTTCCCTGATTCATTTCCCCCTGAGTCCTCTACTCCCCCCACCACTCACTTCCCCACATGTGTCCTTTTATAACCAGCTGTGGTGGCCTGGGTGGGCAGCCAGGTGATTACCATTATGTGGCTTTGCCTGAGAAAGGGGGCCACTAGTGTTCTGCTGCAGGAATATTCAGACCCACTAGTGGGCTCATTAGCCCGGCAGAGAGGACCCCACCCATGCTGGGACCCCACCCATGCTGGCACGTGGACTTGCTGGGGGGAAGTGTGAGTAGCGGGGTGGGTCACTAGGTGGGTGTTAGCAGCCAGACGGAGTTGGGGGCCAAGGGAGGATGGTGGGAAGCCAGTGTGCCTTCGAGTAAAACAGGGGTCACGAGAAGTGAGGGTGAGTCACAGGGTTTCTTTCAAAACCCCGGTGGCCCTGATATCTAGAAAGAGCTGAGAGAGGAGCCTGCCAGCCCCAGTTCTAAGAATGCGTCCCCCTTTCTCCCCTCCCACAGCTGACAGAATTAATCAGGCTCCTGACTTTGAGGGTATTGCTCTCTTCTCTTAGAATAATTTGGCAAAGAAAACCACTGGGTTATATCCCAGCAAAGGAGGCCGCAGAGATTAATGCTGATTGGAAGGAAATGTGAGAGCAGTTGTGTCTAGTTTGGGTTTTAGTTAATCCGTGTCACCTCTCAGCCCAGTTCCAGGACCTGTAAATGGGAGCCCAGTGAAGAACCCTCCCAGCCCGATTTAGAAGCCCCTGGTCCCCTTTGTGAGTCTCTTCTATTTTGGATTTGGATCTCTAAAAACCCTGTGAGGTAGTGGTGTTACTGCCTCATTTTACAGATTTGAACACTGAGGCTCGGCTTGATAAGTATCTATTAAATGAGCCGTTGCAGGACCCCGATGTTCAACAGAAGTTTACAGCCCATTGGAACACCTCCCAAAGGCACCGAGGAGGCAGCCAAAGCCCCAGGCTCACAGAAGCTGTTTAGGGGGCTGCAGCAGTCATGGACCTGAGGGCCTGGAAGGGCTCAGCATTGGCCATTTTGTGTCCCTCCCCCAAGATGGAACGTTCCTCCTTGAGATAAACGCACAGCTCATTTCCTTTAGGTTTTGCTCCTGGATCACTCTTTCAATGATGCCTACCCTATTGCTCTAAATAAAACTGCAGTCTTCTCCCCCATCCCTGCCTCCCTACTCTGGGCACTCTGTTACCCTCCATGGTTTTATTTTTAAAATTGTTTGTTTTTTGCCCTAACCGGTTTGGCTCAGTGGATAGAGCATCGGCCTAGGGACTGAAAGGTCCCAGGTTCGATTCCGGTCAAGGGCATGTACCTGGGTTGCGGGCACATCTCCAGTGGGGAGTGTGCAGGAGGCAGCTGATGGATGTTTCTCTCCCATCGATGTTTCTAACTCTCTGTCCCTCTCCCTTCCTCTCTGTAAAAAAATCAATAAAATATATTTTTTAAAAAATTGTTTGTTTTTATTGAAATACTAGGGGCCCGGTGCACAAAAATTTGTGCACTTGGGTTGGAGGGAGTCCCTCAGCCCGGCCTGTGCCCTCTCACAGTCTGGGACCCCTCAGTGGATGTCCTAT
>PVJC01050568.1:0-11763 GCA_004026665.1 Murina feae | reverse complement strand
ATACAAGTTCTTTGGTTAATCTCTTCCCATCCACTCTCCCACCTCCACCTTCTCTCTGAGATTCCACAATCTGTTCCATGCTTCTGTGTCTCTGGATCTATTTTTTTCATCAGTAGATTCCACATATTAGTGAGATCATGTGATACTTGTCTTTCTCTGACTGGCTTATTTCACTTAGTGTGATATTCTCCAGATCCTTCCATGATGTCTCAGAGGGTAAGGGAACCTTCTTTATTACTTCTGCATAGTATTGCATTGTGTAAATATACTGTGGCTTTTTTCCCCACCAATCTACTCACCATATTTTTCAGGGTATAAGATGACTTTTTAACCCAGGAAAATCTTCTCAAAAGTCCAGGGTCATCTTGTATGCCGGGTTTCATCTTATAAGACGGGTGCTGAAACTTCTGAGCCAGACTGGAAAATCTGTGGTCGCAGCATGCAGTGGGGGGAGCTCAAAAACAGCTGCACTCCATTCATTTCAATGGAACCAGACGGAGACCCCAAGTGTCTCTGGTCGGCTCCTTTTTGTGCTGCATACGGTCTCCTTCTGGACTTTTTGACCCAGGAAAATCTTCTCAAAAGGTGAGGGTTGTCTTATACGCCCAGTGGTCTTATACACCGGAAAATACAGTACTGATGGACACTTGGGCTCTTTCCAGATCTTCACTATCATAAATAGCGCTATGAACATAGGGTTACATATATTCTTTGTCATTGTAATATTTGGATTCTTAGGATATATTCCAATAAATGGGCTCACTGAGTCAAATGGCAGGTTCATATTTAATTTTTGGAGGAAACTCCATGCTGTTTTCCATAATGTCTGCACTAGTCTGCATTCCCACCAGCAGTTTATTAGGGTTCTCTTTTCTCCAAATCCTCGCCAGCACTTGTGATTTGTTGATTTGTTGATGATAGTTATTCTGACAGGTGTGAGGTGATACCTCATTGTCATTTTAATTTGTGTCTCTTGGATGATCAGTGACTGAGCATTTTTTTATGTCTCACGGCCATCTATAGTCTGCATTGGAGAAATGTCTATTTAGGTTCTTTGTCCATTATTTAATTGAATTTTTGTCTTCTTTTTAAGTTATATGAGTTCCTTGTCCTATATAATAAAAGGCTAATATGCAAATTGTCCCCTCAACAGGAGTTTGCCAGAGTTCAGCAGGGAGTTCAACAAGGAGATAAGGCCAGCCTGGCAACCACCCATGGCCCCTCCCCCGCAGCCACCCCAGCCCAATTGGTCCCAATCAGAGCAGGCCAGCCAGACTCCACCCCTGCATGAATTTGTGCACCAGGCCTCTAGTATCTATATAATAAAAGCCCAGCCACTATTAAGTTTAAATGATCAGAATGACTGTTCACTATGGCACGCTGGCCATAGGGGCACCACCAGCCCAGCTGCCAAGCCCAAGGGCCTCGGGGCCAGTTGTGCAACCGCTGCCAAGACACTGGTAAAGAAGAATGCAAAAGAACCCAACATGAGCATGCAACTTGAGATGAAGGCTCTGTGGGACAAATTTAATCAGCTGGGCACTGAGATGATTGTCACCAAGGCTGGCAGGTCAAGGCATCCTTCTCCCTGCTGCAACCCTCCCCACATGGCGTCATTCTCAGGCAGTGTGCTTTGGCCTGATCCACACGAACTAGACTGAGAAGTGGAGCAAGGGATGCAACCGGACCACCTGCAGGTCCCTCTTGGTGTGGGCCAACTCCTTTACTCTCCAAGCCCCAGCTCTAGCAACAGCTGCCTGGCATACTGGACCAGAGGGTACTGCTTGGGAGGCCAGGAAGGTGGCAGAGAGAAACTCTGTGGAACTGCCATCCGACCAGCAGCCCAGATCCGGCATCACCATAAATGAACCAGCTCAGAGCACATCAAGCTTGAGGGGAAGGCAGCCACCTGTGAGGGGCCTTGCCACCAGCCGGCTCCTGGTGGATGCCACCTCAATGGAAAGTTGGTCTTTGGATCCTTAGTTCAGTCTATTCCAGGTAAAGCGAGCAGCTAGGCACATGTTAGGGAAGAATTAAGACTCTAGAAAAGTGTGTTCTGTTCCATGGAGATTGCTACTCAGTTGTCTTAGGCTTAAATTTAGGGTGATTGTGGGGCCTGGCTCTGCCACTGGGGCTCACATCTTCCAATTAGCCTGAATTTGTTGTAATGGCCCAAGAAGGAGAAGGGGAACAATTCTTTCAATGCAATGGATTTGACTAACAGACAAAGGCGGGAGTCCAGCTGTGCCTAATGTTCACACAGAAGCACCAGCTGTACGTCCACCTGGCCAAAGGGAGCTCAGGGCCTCTTTGCAGAGCCTGGTAGTTTCTGTTTCCTTGCTGAGGCTGTCCTTCCTGGGAAGTCTGGGGCCCATGCTCAGCTCCAGGTCAGTGGGACTTCTCCAGGCCCCACCCCCCTCCAAGCCAGCCCTGATTGTCCCGCCAAACACGATCATGGGAGGGGCCTGCCAGCCAACCTCCCACAGCCCCTCCCCTGGCCAGCCCAGCCCAAACAGCCCCAAATCGGGGCAGGCTGGCTGGACCCCGCCCATGCACTGTCTCATGCACTGAGCCTCTAGTATTTTGGATATTAACCCTTTATCAGATGTATCATTGCCATACAGTGGCTATTTAGGATATTTTTTTGTTTCATATGAAGTTCTGGAATATTTGTTCTGGATCTGTGAAACATATCATTGGTATTTTAACAGTATTATGTTGAAGAAGAGTGGTGAAAGCAGACATCCCTGTGTTGTTCCTGATCATGGTGGAATGTTTTTCGTTTTTGCCCATTCTGATGTTGGCTGCAGGTTTGTCACATATGACCTTTATAATGTTGCGGTATGATTCCTCTTTTTCCACCTGTTGACAGTGTTTATTTAAAATGAGTGTTGGAGGAGATCATAGATGACTGCTGATGGGAAGGTAGGTTGGCAGATAGTGTATGAGTGAGAAAACGAGAGGAGAGTGTGTGGACATACACGCAGTGAAGGACAGCTATATTCCAAGGGACTATTGAGGACTGCCAGAATGGGCTTCCTTCACCGGGAAGCCTCCACTGCTCTGAACTCTCTCCCAGAGCAACCGGTTGGTTCTGCTGCAGAGATCGTGCCATCTTGAAGAGGAGAGTGGCTGTGGTTGGAAGCCTAGACTGACCTTCAATCGAGAAGAATTGTATATCTCCCAGGACCCTACAACCACAACACCCAGGGACCAGCTGCGAACCTACAAACACCGGCTCTCAAACAACACGAATACATGGATGTGGATGAGCTCTAACCTTCTCACAGAAAGCTCAGATTTCTCCCAGAGAAAAGTGAGGTCTGTGATACAGACTGGAGGGAGAAATGCGTGCAGTGGGAACTAGAGGTTCAGAGGAAGTCTGCACCCCACAAAATCTGTGGCCATTGGGGCCAGCATAGTCAGTAAATGTTGAAGGGCGTCCACAGGGCTGCTGAGAGAAGAGAACTCTAGGAATCAGCTCATAGCTGGGCTTGGCATAAAAAGGCAGCCTGAAGCTTTTACCATAAGTTGGCTGCGCTGTGCCATGAGAAAAAGGCATACAGATACATGAACAGAGTCGTGCACCGTGCAGGGGTGAAAAAGTCGCAAGTTCATGCACATACTCTGGCTCTCTTTTCTCTTTAAATCCTTGCTTTTGAATACTAAGCCTAGTACATAGGATCACCCAATTAAAAACACTCTCAGAGACTGCAAGTAAAGTTGTGTTTGTTGGAATCTAGGGATCAGAGCAGGGAGAAATGATCCGAAAACCAGCTCTGGGGCAGCCCATATCCCATAACCAGTATTATGTGCATCAGGGGAAACAAATTCTAAATACTGGGTAGAGAGGACTTATAGCCCCAGATGTCAATACAGAAACACTGTCACCCAGGGGATGAATCACAAATTGACTCTTGTGTAAATACAACCACAGTCAGGCTCAGAAACAGTAAAATACTAACTGTTTGAAACAGGATTGTGGCTTACGACACAGAGGAGCTGTGGAACACAGGGAACTTCAATACAGCCCTGACTACCTGACAGGAAACAGGCTTGCCAAACAGAACAGTGGAGGAAGTGAATGACCTTCACTACAGCACATTTTTGTGTTTTTTGTCTTTTACTTAAGAAACTAATATTTTTTCTCACTTGATTTTACCTTTTTATTATTATATTTTTATTTTTAATCATTATTATTACTAATATTACTTTACCTTTTTTAAAGTTTCATTTTATTTTCTCTTTATTTCATTTTTGGATTAGTGTTCTACATTCTATTTTCATTTTTCCTTTAGCATCATTTTACTCTATCTCAACTTTACCTTTATACCAACACTCTCTTCCTCACTTTTCCCCTTTTTTTGTCCTATTTCTCTTACCATAGTCCTGCTTTAGATTTTCCCTATTCCTTCTTTTTACCCCCTGTTAAAAATTCATCCTACTTAAATATCTAATTTCTGATCCCCTGCTCCAGGTCCATACACACTTCTCTCTTCTCTTTCTTCACTATCCAAATTTTTTTCTCTCTTTTTTTTTTTATTACTTGATTTTTATTGTTGTTGTTGTTTTTTATTTATTTTTTTGTTTTATTTTGTTTCATTTTGCCCTTCTTTCTCTCTGTTCTATTGTTGTTGTTAGTTTAATTGTTCATTAGATTGTGTTTTTTATTAGTTTGTGTAATTGGTTCTCTCTTTTTTTGCTTCTGATTTTCTCCTCTTCACTTGTTATTAGCTGTTGTTTTTACAATCATATCTGGGTGTGAGTTATTTGCATTATTTTGCATTAGTTGTTCTATTGGAGTTTTCTCCGCATATGAATAGTTTTTCCCCTTCTTTTTTATTCTATTTATTTTCTCTCTTACTTTTATTTTTATTTTCCTTTTCTCAATATCATTTTTGTACTCTTTGTTTTTATCCCCTAATTCTCTTTTCTGTGGTGGTCACCCTTATTTGGGGTTATTAGTATCATGAGTACATTTGTGTTCAGTGCCTTATGCGTTGTGCCTCGTTGTGTTGTATTTTGTGCCTTTAAGTCAATGCAGGAGAGAGAGAGCTCCATAAACAGACACCCAGAGAAGAGATATCATTGGGAGACAAAGAAACAGCCCTCATACAAAAGAAAAGAAGGCATCACCAGAAAAAGAAATAAAGAAAATAGAGACAAGCAATATGTCAGACAGAGAATTCAGAGATATAGTCATAAGGTTGCTGAAAACGTTGGAAGAAAATTTCAAAAATATGTGTAAGAATCAAGAAGAAATGAAGAAGAACCAAGAAGAAATGAAAAATGACATCAGCCCAATAAAGAACTCAATAGAAAGCATCAGCAGTAGTCTAGAAGAAGCAGAGGACCACATCAGTGATCTAGAAGACAAGGAAGAAAAAAATACCCAAGTACAGCAGCATCTGGAAAAAAAAAAAACTTAAAAAACAGAAGGAGAGCCTAAGGGAACATTGGGACAACATGAAATGAAACAACATCCACATAATAAGGGTTCTGGAAGGAGAGGAAACTTAGCAAGGAACAGAAAACCTGTTTGAAGAAATAATGACAGAAAAATTCCTTCATATAGGGAAGAAAAAACTCACACAAGTCCTAGAAGCTCACAGAGTTCCAAACAAAATAAATGCCAAAAAACCAGCACCAAGACACATTATAATTAAACTGGCAAACACCAATGACAAAGAATCTTAGAGGAAGACATAAATAGATGGAAGAACATACCATGTTCATGGATTGGTATAATAAACATCATTAAAATGTCCATACTATCCAAAGCAATCTATAAATTCAATGCACCTACGATTAAAATACCAACAGAATATTTCACAGACCTAGAAAGAACTCTCCATAAATTCACCAGGATTAAAAAAAAAAAAAAAAGGACCCCGAATAGCCATAGAAATTCTGAGAAAGAAGAACAAAGTAGGTGGAATCTCAATACCAGATTTCAAACTGTATTACAAAGACACTGTTCTCAAAACTGCCTAGTACTGGCACAAGAACAGACATATAGACAAATGAAATAGAATAGCGAACCCAGATATCAACCCAAACCACTATGCTCAATTAGTTAGTGTTTGGCAAAGGAAACATGAACATACAATGGAGTCAAGACTGTCTCTTTGATAAACGGTGTTGGGAAAATTGGACAGATACATGCAAAAAAAATGAAACTAGACCACCAACTTACACCATACACAAAAATAAACTCATAATGAATAAAAGAATTAAACATTAGACAGGAAATCATAAAAATACTAGAGGAATCCACAGGCACAAAATCTCAGACATATGTCAAAGCAATTTCTTCACCGATACCACTTCTTGGGTAATGGAAACTAAAGAGAAAATAAACAAATGGGACTACATCAAAATAAAAAGCTTCTGCACAGCAAAAGAAACCATCAACAGAACAACAGCAAAGACCACTGTATGGGAGAACATATTTGCAAATGTTATCACTGATAAAGATTTAATCTTCAGCATTTATAGAGAACTCAAACAACTTAATAAAAGGGAGATAAATGCTCCAATCAAAAAATGGGCAATGGACCTAAATGGATACTTTTCGAAAGAAGACAGAATAAAGGCCAAGAGACATATGAAAAGATGCTCAAAGTCACTAATTAACCGAGAGCTGCAAATCAAAATGACAAGGCAGTACCATTTCACACCTATCAGAATGGCAATCATCAACAAATCAACAAATGACAAGTGTTGGCAAGGATGGGGAGAAAAAGGAACCCTCATGCACTGCTGGTGGGAATGCAGACTGCTACAGCCATTGTGGAGAACAGTATGGAGTTTCCTCAAAAAAACTGCAAATGGAACTCTCATTTGACCCAGTAATCACACTTCTAGGAATATATCCCAAGAAACTAGAAACATCAATTGGAAAAGATATATGCATTTCTAAGTTCATAGCAGCACAATTTAAGCACAGAGCTAAGATTTGAAAATGACCTAAATGCCCATCAGCAGATGAGTGGATTAGAAACTGTGGTACATCTACACAATGGAATACTATGCTGCTGTAAAAAAAAGGAATTCTTCCCATTTGCCACAGCATTGACGGAACTGGAGAGCATTATGCTAAGTGAAATAAGCCAGGCAATGAAAGAAAAATACCACATGACTCACTCAGTTATGTAAAATAAAGAACATTATAACTTGATGAACAAAACAATAGATAGGAGGCAATAAAGCATTGAACAGACTGTCAAATTACAGCAGGAAGGCTGAGGAGTGTTGAGGGTGGGGCGGGAAATAAGCCAAAGGACTTGTATTCATGCATATAAATACAACCAATGGACACAAGACACTGGGGAGATGGGATGGGGGCATGCAACAGGGGGTAAGGGAGGCTGAGGAAAGAGCAATGGGGGGAAAAGGAGATATATGTACTACTATGTATAATACTTTAAACAAAAAGAAAGGATAAAGTTTTTAAAAATAAATAAAGTTTACCAAAAAAAAGTAATAATCTTAAAAGTAGCCAGAGAGAGACAGAAAGTTACCTACAAGGCATCCCCCATCAGACTAGTGACTTATTGCTCAACAGAAACACATCAGGCAAGGATGGAATGGAATGAAATATACAAAGTCATGCAAAGGAATGGTCTGAATCCAAGAATATTGTACCCAGCAAGGCTATCAATCAAAATTGAGGGTGAAATCAGGAGCTTCACAGATAAAAAAAGGACTAAGGGAGGTTATCATCACCAAACCTGCAATGCAAGAAATGCTAAAGGGTCTGCTGTAAAAAGAAGAAATAGGAAATGAAGATGGAACATAAGCATAAAGAGTAAAAAATGGCAACAAACAAGTACCTATCAATATTAACTTTAAATGTAAATGGATTAAATGCCCCAATCAAAAGACATAGGGTAACTGAGTGGATAAGAAAACTTGACCCATATATCTGCTGTCTACAGGAAACCAACTTCAGAAAAAAATGGATTCACACAGACTGATGGTGAAGAGATTGAAAAAGGTATTTAGGCGAATGGGAATTTTTTTTAAAAAGCTGGGGTAGCAATACTTATATTTGACAAATTAGATCTCAAAGTAAAGGAGATAAGGTAGGCCACTTCAAAATACTACAGAGAGCAATCCAACAAGAAGATAAAACTCTGGTAAACATATAAGCACCCAATACAGGAGTACCCAAATATGTAAAAGAACTTCTTGAGGATATCGAGAGAGAGATTGACAGCAATACAGTCATAGTAGGGGATTTTAATACCCCACTAACACCACTGGACAACTCCTCTAAACAAAAAATAAGCAAAGAAATAGCAATCCTAAATGACACACTAGATCAAATGGAATTAATTGACATCTTCAGAACATTTTACCCCAAAGCCACAGATATACATTCTTCTCAGGTGCACATGGTTCATTTTCAAAGATAGAACATATATGGGGACACAGGCAAAGTCTCTTCAAATTCAGGTAGATAGAAATCATATCAATCATATCAGATCACAATGGCATAAAACTAGAAATAAACTACAATCAAAAGAATAAAAAAAAATCACACACCTGAAGGCTAAATAGCATGCTATTAAATAATGATTGGGTTACCAGGGAGATCAAAGAAGAAATAAAAAGCGTCATGGCAACAAATGACAATGAAAACACAACAATCCAAAATCTATGAGATACAGTGAAAGCATTACTGAGATGGAAGTTCATAGCTCTACACAACTACCTCAAAAAACAAGCAACAATGGTAATAAATTATCTAACCCTACAACTCAAAAAGTTGGAAAGTGAGCAACAAGAAAAGCCCATCAAAAGCAAAAGGAAGGAAATAATAAAGATCAGAGTGGAGATAAAGAAAATAGAGACAAAAAATGCAAAAGATCAATGAAACCAAGAGCTGGCTCTTTGAAAGGATAGACAAGATTGATGAACCTCTAGCCAGGTTCACCAAGAAGCAAAGAGAGAGAACCTAAATAAACAAAATCAGAAATGAAAGAGGTAAAGTAACAATCAATCGCACAAGAAATACAAAAGATTGTGAAAAAATACTATGAACAACTCTATTCCAACAAAATGGACAATCTAGATGAAATGGACATATTATTAAAAATATATAAGCTCCCAAAATGCAACCAAGAAGAACCAAAAAACCAGAATAGGCCGATAACTCCTGAATAAATTGACACAGTGATCAAAACATCTTCCAGCAAATCAAAGCTCTGTTCTGGATGGCTTTACAGGGGAGTTCTACCAAGAATTCAAAGAAGAACTAAAACCTATCCTCCTCAGACTATTCCAAAAAATTCAAGAGGAAGGTACACACCAAGCTCTTTCTATGAAACCAGCATTACCCTAATTCCAAAATCAGATAAAGATACCACAAAAAAAGAGAATTACAGGACAATATACTTGGTAAACATAGATGCTAAAATCTTCAACAAAATTCTAGCAAATTGGATTCAACAACACATAAGAAAGATCATACTTAATGACCAACTGGGATGTATTCCAGGGATGCAAGGATGGTACAATATCCGCAAGTCAATAAATGTGATGCATCACATAAACAAACTGAGAGACAAAAAATCATATAATCATATCAATTGATGCAGAAAAAGCATTTGACAAAATTCAATACCCATCTACTCTAATAAAAGAATAATATTGAAATTAACCATCTCTCTGAGATGCCTAAGCCTCACCCACCAGCCAAGCCACACCCACCAGCCAATCAGAGCAGCTGTATGCAGATTAACTCAGCCAAGATGGAGGCCAGCAGCCATAGAGGTAGGTGCAGTGCAGGTGGGGGTTTGGGCGGGGCAGATGGTGGGCCGCAGGCTGGGCAGGACAGGCAGGGCAGGCTTGGCCAGCCTGCAAACTGCCATCAGCCCCTCACCCAGGCTGGCCAGGCATGCCAGCAGGTGGACATCCCCCAAGAGGTCCCAGACTGTAAGAGGGCACAGGCCGGGCTGAGGGACCCCCTCCCCCTGAGTGCACAAATTATTGTGCACCAGGCTCCTAGTTTTTAATAAAAACTCTCAGCAAGGTGGGAATAGGAAGATCATACCTCAACTTAAAAAAAAGCCAGAAATGACAAACCCACAGCCAACATCATACTCAATGGGCAAAAACTAAAACCATTTCACTTCAACAGGAACAAGACAGGGATACCCTCTCTCACCACTCCTGTTTGACATAGTACTGGAAGTATTAGCTATTGTGATTAGACAAGAAGAAGAAATAAAAGGCACCCAAATTGTAAAAGAAGAGGTATAACTGTCCTTATTGCATATGACATGACTCTATACATAGAAAACTCTGAAAAATCGATTCAAAAAATTACTAGACCTAATAAATGAATTTGGCAATGTAGCAGGATAAAAAATTAACACCCAGAAATCCATGGCCCTTTTATACACCAATAATGAACTCACAGAAAGAGAAATGAATAAAAAAAAAAAAAAAACTCCATTTACCATTGCACCAAAAAACATAAGATACCTAGGAATAAACTTAACTAAGGATATAAAAGACCTGTACTCAGAAAACTACAGGACATTGAAAAAAGAGATAGAGGAAGATATATACAAATGGAAGAATCACCTATATTCATGGATTGGTAGAATCAACCTTCAGGCTTTGATTTCAGGTATCCTATTTCAATTCTGATTATTTCTTGTTTTTAAGCATCCTCCTAAACACAGTCTGGTATTTTCTCAGTAGGGAAAGCTTTTTGTTTTAGCAGTGTAAGGGTCAATTCTGTTTTGGTGGAGGAGATATTCAAATAGTATTTGAATTAATAAAATCTAGAGGAAAGGTACATAAGCATGGAGGGTAAAATAATGTGTTACTAAAAGAAATGTGGAATAAATGGTAAGGATAGTTATTTGAGTCCTCTGTGAATTTGATAGATAAGTTTAGATTAAAAGAATGGAAGCCATGCTAAACTATTTATATAAAAATCCTGGGTGTAATATCACCACCAGAAGCTTGACCAATCGGGAGGAAGTCAGTCCTGCAGGAGTTCTCTTGTCAACAGCTGTGCCCTCCCTGAAATGTTTCTCGGAGCTGTTTCCAGGGAGGGTGAGGTTTGAGGCAGGAACCTGGCTTCGCCCTCAGAGCATGGACCCATTGTATCCTGGGTTGCTTTGCCAAGGAGTGCACCCTCCCCAAACTGCTTCTGGTAAGGGCAAGGTTTGAGGTAGGAACTGGCCCTCAGAGCATGAAGGCATATCTCTATAAAGTTTTAATACATTATATTAGAGGTTGTGGCAGTACTATTTTACCCAGAGCATCTACAGGAATTGCTGCAAATTTACTTCTCAGTGGAAGCACCTTTCATTCCCTACATAAATTACCCATTCCACTAAATGAAACTTTAATTTCTAGACTCGGTATAAACAGTGAAGTTGCTAAAACTATTAAAAAGGCCCAACTTCTCATTATTGATGAATGCACCATGGCATCCAGTCATGCTATAAACGCCACAGACAGATTAATTTCCTCACTATTTGACTTATGAATATGCTTACCTCAAATCATAGCTGCCTAACTGATATATTAATCTGAACATTTTCATTATTTTATTATCTGAATAATATTATTTAAAAACTTCTAAATTTTTCTTTCTTGTCTAAAGTTTTACATATGTCTCCTGTTTCCTCAATTAACTCCTCTCACCCCCAGCCACTCGCGCCATGAGTAAGCCCCCACCACCCCAGTGTCTGTGTCCATTGGTTATGCTGATATGCATGCATACAAGTCCTTTGG